>CAUYLG010020626.1:0-92298 GCA_963573385.1 Cacajao melanocephalus
CACCCCACCGCAGCTTCACACCCCCCCCACCCCAGAGTCCCACCCACCACTCGACACTCTTTCACTCCCCGACGCTCTCACGTTCTCACACACAACACTCCAGTGTCACACACACAACACTGCAGGGTCACACACACACAACACTGCTGGGTCACACACACAACACTTCAGGGTCACACACACAACACTCCAGGGTCACACACACAACACTGCAGGGTCACACACACACAACATTCCAGGGTCACACACACACAACACTCCAGGGTCACACACACAACACTGCAGGGTCACACACATACAACACTCCAGGGTCACACACACAACACTGCAGGGTCACACACACACAACACTCCAGGGTCACACACACAGCACTCCAGGGTCACACACACAACACTGCAGGGTCACACACACAACACTGCAGGGTCACACACACACAACACTCCAGGGTCACACACACAACACTGCAGGGTCACACACACAACACTCCAGGGTCACACACACAACACTGCAGGGTCACACACACACAACACTCCAGGGTCACACACACAACACTCCAGGGTCACACACACAACACTGCAGGGTCACACACATACAACACTCCAGGGTCACACACATACAACACTCCAGGTCACACACACAACACTCCAGGGTCACACACACAACACTCCAGGGTCACACACACAACACTGCAGGTCACACACATACAACACTCCAGGTCACACACACAACATTCCAGGGTCACACACACACAACACTCCAGGGTCACACACACATCCACCCTCCAAGATCACACACACACAACACTCCAGGGTCACACGCACTTCGCTTGACTCAGGCAAAGCCTGGTGCTCCTTCCCCTGACCCGTGTCTCCCCTCAAATGCCACCTTAGGGGTATGCGGGGAGCAGGGGTAGAGTCCAAATCAAGGAGAGCTCTCTGCAGGAAGAGGCATTTGAGTCAGACGCTGGAAGGAGAAGGTATTCTCCAAGGTCTAAGGAGAATCAGAAGTGGCAGGGAGGGGTAGCAATGGCATGCATTGTCCCAACAGGCGCCCCCCCACCGACTCCAGCCCACCCTCAGCAGACTCAGAAGGGTGGACTCTCCTGGCCTGTAGGACACTTAGGACCTCAGGCGCCTACCCACTCCGTAAGCATCCCTAGAAATTCCTGAGGGCCTGGCCCAGGCCCAGCTGTCCACAGAGCAACAAGCAGATGTCTGGCCTGGTAGGCCCCCCAGCCTTAGGGCCGGCATCCACCCCCATGTCCAGGCTGGCGTCACTGGGCCGGTCTGGGCCAGGCTTCCATTTCCGTGGCTTTCGTGGCAGCTGCTTGCAGCCAGCAGGCCTCCCCTTCCCACCCACAGCCTCTGCCCTGGCTCCAGACCCTCAGGTCAGAGCTTGTGGCGGCTGGGAAGAAGAGCAAATCTGGACCCTCAGCCTCCTGCCTTTGCCCGGAGGGGTCATGCTGAGCGGGACACCAGCATTCAGGTCAGAATGCCACAGACCCCCCAGAACTGGGAAGCACCTTGTGCGGCTACCCTTACTCTTGGGGAAACTGAGGCCAGCAAAGGAAATGGCTTGCCTGAGGCTGCAGAGTCAGGATGAGAATCTAGACTCAGGGGACTTGTCATTCCTTCCTGACACCTCTGGGAGAGGCCACCTGGACCCCAGCCCACGCCCAGCCCTGACATCAAGGGAACCCTTCTTCTGTCCCTACGGAGGCCCCCAGAGTGGAAAGAGATGCAAACAGAACCTACATTGGCCATTCCGGAGGCGTCAGGAAGCAGCAAGAGGCCCTGCAGGCTGTGTCCCCCGTGCTCAAGTCCCCAGAGGCTGCAGGCTCCAGGATCCCACCCGGTCTCCACCTTAGAGCTTCAGGCTGCTGGCAGGGGCTGTGGCCGAGTGAGCTACTGTCACAAGGACCAGGCTGTTCCAAGGAAGTGCCTGATGCTCCAGGGGCTGCTCACGATGCCTCCCAGCCCCGCACCACTTCCCCTAGCCTGCGCCCTCCTCCTTGACCCCCACCCCCACCACCTCCTCAAGAGCATGGGTCTGACTCAGTGCTCTGAGCTGGGAGAGTCAGGCTCAGGATGCTGTTAAGGAAATGAATGAAGCAATCATCCCATAACTTAATCAGTCGTGTGGGTCCACCATCCAAGGCCCAGCACCAGCGTCACCCCCCAGGGGGCCTACCCTAGCTGTCCCTCACTCCTCTTCCCTCCCTCTTCCCTCCTCTTGTCCTCCTTCTGTCACCCGATGCTGCCTGTGGCCCTGGCCGTTGTGATCTCTATTTATCAAGTCCCCCTGCCATACACTGCACCAGGAGCAGCATGGCGTTATCTTCCTGACCACGACGCTGGTCCCGTGAGGGAACGATGGGTATGGGAGGCCCAAACAGGGAAAGAGACTGCCCAAAGCCACTCAGTGGGTGAAGGGCAGAGTTTGGGATCTGAATCCAGGTCAACCTGTCCCCAAAGCCGTATACCCATTTCAGCCATTCAGTAGACAGCCCAGGAACCATATTCTATTTTGGAACACCCAAACATGATTTCAGAAAAGAACTATTGAAGATGATTACTCAAATTCTCTCCAACTCAAATCAAAGCTGTATTTTGGGGTATAATTCGGTCACTGTGGATTCAGAGGCTAGCCAGCTGCCCAGGCTGGGCCACGCTGCCCTGGAGAAACAGTGAACACCCAATGGCCACGGCCCAGCCACGTGGCACCCAGGACAACCCACCCTGGACTAGGGGTGCCAAGTGGGGAGCAGGCACAGTCCCTTCCTCTGGGAGGCTCACTCGAGCCACATGTGGGACCCAGCCCTTGCCATCCATGGTGTGTGGTTGTCGGCTCCAGGCTGCAGCCCAGAACTCCAGGAGGAGGCTCCCAGAGAAAACATATTCCTGCCTCCACCTCGAGGCAGTGCCGCAAAGGCCTGGGTGCCCCGTTCTGTCCAGGGACAGTCCACCGGCTTCATTCTCTGGCGGCTGTTGGTGTGAGCCATGGCGAGGCCTGTGAGCTGGCCAGGGCCCCTCCACACCCCACTGGTTGAGTGAAGTGGCAGCCTCAGTACCTACAGCCACCTCCCCCTTTCCCTGCCCATAACACTCTTGGTGGCTGCTGGGGCGAGACCATAGACACCAGGGCCTAAAGCAAGTTGTTTTACTTCTCAGGACCTGGTTTGCTCACTGGGGAAGCGGGGGGAGGAGGCTAACTGCTTTTCGGGCCCTGATAACCCACCCCTCTAGGGTACAGCGCCGCTCGTGTGGGCCGCAGGTCAAAGAGGGCACCGGAGCCTGTTTGAGAGTCTGGGAAGGGTCTAACCCACTCGATGTGGGTTCACACCTGTCATGACCCTGGCCCTTCTCAGCTCGTTTCCTTCCCTGTGAAAATGGGCCTCACAGTGTCATCACATAGAAGTGACCTGAGAAGCAAGTGAAATCGCACGTATAGGTGAGAAGAGTGGACTCAAGATCGGGGCTCGCCACAAGGCGGATACTGGCCTAAGGATGACAACTCCCATTTTACAGATGAGGAAAAGACAATGCAGAGAGGCTACCCAACCTGCCCAGGGACCTGCAGGGCACAGCTAAGATATAACCCAGAGAGCCCAAGCCACCATCTTGGCTGTTAACCTCCCATTACTTCCCCTCTCTGCAAGTCCCACACTCAGGGCCTGTCACCCAGCGACAGTTCAGCAAGCAGCAGCTCCCTGAGCCCTCCCACCTGCCTGCCACCTCCCCCACCAGACACAGCCTTCCTCAGCTGGAGCCAGGCTGGAAGAAATGAGTCACCTCATCACCTCCCCTCGCCCTACACACCTTCCTCCACCAAAGGGTCCGTTTAAAGGAGAGCAAAACCTTTTTCAAATGCTCCCTTGCCGGGCAGTCCAGAATACAGCATCTGTTGGAGGACAACTAGGCCTCCAACCTTGGAGGGAGACGCCTGGGTTCTGGTCCCAGTTCCCATCTGCTATGTCTAAGAATTGGCACTGAAATCTTACCTGGGAACCAAGTGGGGGCCGTGGAAGGTAGCCAGAAAGAGCTGCCTGGTCACTGTCCATGAGAACAGCCTGACACGGAGAGAGGGGCCCCAAGCAGAAGCTTCATGGAGCAGCCTGCTAGGTGCAGTGGGAGGGGTCGGAAGTGGAAGGGTGTAGGGAACAGAGGGGTCAGGGATTCCAGGGGGGCATGGTCGCCAAAGAAGATGCCCAGGTGCCAGGGAGAGAAAGAGCTGGCCTGTGTGCCTTCACTGTCACCAGCTACAACGGTACCAGGGCAATGAGGTATTTCTCCCCTCTACAGTCACAACCCCATGCCCCGCCCCACCCATGGAGACCCCAGAGTCAGCTGGCAGTGGGGCGTGGGTACCCCAAGGCCAGGAAAGAAACCGACCCTGTTCTCTTTTCACCATCAGAGGTTTCCAGTGAAAGTCAGGGGACTGGGGAGCTTTGAATGGAATGATAGAGTGAAGTTGTGATACTAGGTTGGGCTGGATTGGGGTACACCTGAAGACGACTAGAAAAGCTCCAGTACAGACCCACAGGTAGAGAAGCAAGACCTAGCAGAGGCCTTGAAGGCAGACGAAAGAAAAGTGTTTCTGCCTGCACCCTACCAAGTTCAAAACCACCTTGTAAAAGGCTTCCCATTCTTGTTGAAAATCTTTCTAACGGCTGACACGTTCTTGGGTTGATAGGTCCTTCCCTTTCTGAAAAACCTTTTAAAAAGATCATCTTTTATTGGTAGGTGAAGGAACGGAACAGGGAGTGTAGATTCCCTGCCTGTCATCTCAGAGGCCTCGGGAGCCAGGGCCGGCTGTGTCGGATGACAGTCGTGGAGCCACGTGTGCTGGGCTGCTGGCTTCCCTCACACCAGCAGGGACTTCTGCAGCCGGGGTGGCTGATGCTGTGGGTTTACTAACACCTAGTTTCCTGTTGCTTGTCTTCTGTGCACTGAAAACCTGGGGTAGGAAGGGCCGAGCTCCATGGAGGCAGAGGGGGGTCTTTCCGGTTCCCCACTGGATCCCGGCACCCAATGCCTGCAAACAGCCCTGCTCACAGACATGCTGTGAAGGGCTGGAGAAGTGCCTCGATGAGGCCCTCTAGAGGACAAGGCTCTATGACTGCTGGTTCTTGAGGTGCCTTACGGAGGGGACCAGATCATCTGCTTGCAGATTCAGTGACCCATTCCACGGTACCTTTAAAGAAGCCAGACAAACTGGTCCCCTCTACTTCTTATAACAGTCCTCTGAGGCAGGTATTATCATCCCCATTGTATAGATAGGGAAACTGAGGCATGGGGAGGATAAGTCAATGGATAGCAGCCAAGCTCCTTCCATTGCCCTACAGTCAGTACCCCACAATGGGACTCCTCTCCACCATTACTGGTTGGCAAATTGAGGCAGGCAAAGGACCAAACACTCAGGTACAATTTGGATGGATGGATGAATGCATGGATAGATGGGTGGATGGATGGGTGGATGGAAGGATGGATGAATGGGTAGATGGATGGGTGGATGGGTAGATGGGTGGGTGGATGGGTGGATGGGTAGACAGGTGGGTGGATGGATGGACTGGTGGATGGGTGGAAAAATGGAGGGATGGGTAGATGGGTGGATGGATGGATGGGTAGATTGGTGAATGGGTGGATGAATGGAGGGATGGGCGGATGGATGGATGGGTAGATGGCTGAGTGGGTGGATGAGTGGACGGGTAGATGGGTGGGTGGATGGATGGATGAGTGGGTGGATGAATGGAGGGATGGGCGGATGGGTGGATGGGTAGATGGCTGAGTGGGTGGATGGGTGGACGGGTGGATGGGTGGACGGGTAGATGGGTGGGTGGATGGATGGATGAGTGGGTGGATGAATGGAGGAATGGGCAGATGGGTGGATGGGTAGATGGATGGGTGGATGGGTAGATGGATGGATGGATGAGTGGGTGGATGAATGGAGGGATGGGCGGATGGGTGGATGGGTAGATGGGTGAGTGGGTGGATGGATGGACAGGTAGATGGGTGGTTGGATGGATGGATGGATGGATGGATGGATGGATGGATGGATGGTTGGATGGATGGATGAGTGAGTGAGTGGATGGATGGATGGATGGGTAGATTGGTGAATGGGTGGATGAATGGAGGGATGGGCGGATGGGTGGATGGGTGGATGGGTAGATGGGTGAGTGGATGGATGGATGGATGGATAGATGAGTGGGTGAGTGGATGGATGGATGGATGGATGGATGACCAGAGCCCTCAGTAAACAAGGCAGTTGCTTACCCAGAGAATCTGGGAGGAGGTGATGGGAGGGAAGGGAGGGTTCCAAGCCAAAGCTGTGGAGGAACTGCTGAGGAACAGTCTCACTGGCAGATCTCTGTGGGGCCATCAGGAGCAGAGGGAGCATTAGAGGCTGAAATTTTCCAAACCAGGCCAGGACTCATGGGGGCAGAGACAGGGAGGCCAACTCCAGGTCAATGCAAGGAAGGGCCTCCCAGGAGCCTGAGTGGCAGCAGGTATGGAAAGAGGGTGGGGTGCTTTGACAGGTGAGGAGCGCCCATCACTATGGTCTGAGCAGGTTAAGTTCCGCAGAGAGGACTCAAGCCTCAGCTGGCCTGTTAAACTAGGGACTTGGTGTCTAGGAGCCCCCTGACCCAAGTACTGCAGGGGTCCATGTATAAGCAGATAAATATGGGATGAGGATGACTTACTGCTTTCTGAGATGGCCCAGGGTAAGTGTTGAACAGAGAGGGCCACGAAGGCAAAGACAGGCTTTTAGTTTTTAGAGAACAAATACACACTAATGTTGTCAGATGAGCTGCTCCGTGTTCACCTGGGCTAACTGGACCTTGAGATTAGAAATGAGTTTCCAGAGTGCCACGGCTCTCCACCGAGTCTCAGTCTGACGGCCTTTGCTGGGCCTTACAGGGCCCCTCGCCTGAGCAGCCCAGCTGGCCAGGTCCCCCAGATGCCTGGGCTGGGCTCCATTGTGCTGGGATGCCCACAGGCCCGTGGCTGACAGGGGCCCCATCAGAGCCCTGTGAGCTTCCAGGGACTCCCAGGGGTCCCACTGAGGGGGCAACACAAGCACTGGACAAGGACACACTGCACAAGAGCTTGGCACCTGCCCTCAGCAGTACTGACCACGAGGTAGCTACTGCCTGTCACGAGAATGAAGACGGTGAGGATGAGAGAGGCGACTCTCTCTAACGCTGTGGGGCATCTGCCTGTTGACCAAGGTCTGCCTGGCTTGAAAACTTTGTTCTTTTAAATAGGCCTTCTCAATGATGAGGCGGGAAAGGTCCCACTACCTCCGTTACCCTGCCCACTTCCCCTCCTGCGCGTTCATGGGGCCAGCGCAATTCCCACTTCTTTCTCCTGTGTCATGAAACCAAAGCATGCAGAAAAGTGAGAGAGGGCCAGGGGCAGTGGGCCACACCTGAAATCCCAGCACTTTGGGAGGCCGAGGCGGGTGGATCACTTGAGCTGAGGAGTTTGAGACCAGCCTGGCCAACATGGTGAAACCCTGTCTCTACTAAAAATACAAAATTAGCTGGGCATGGTGGTGGGCACCTGTAATCCCAGCAACTCGGGAGGCCGAGGCAGGAGAATTGTTAAACCTGGGAGGCAGAGGTTGCAGTGAGCTGAGATTGCACCACTGCACTCCAGCCTGGGTGACAGAGCGAGACTCTGTCTCAAAAAAAAAAGGCACGTTTAAACATTTTCATGGATACATCTGGTTGCTCTCTGGAAAGATTATGTCAATTTAGATTCCCACCAGCAGTGTATGAAATGTGCATTTCTTTTTTTTCTTCTTTGAGATAAAGTCTCACTCTGTCACCCAGGCTGGAGTATAGTGGCGTGATCTTGGCTCACTGCAACCTCTGCCTCCCGGGTTCAAATGATTCTCGTGCATCAGCCTCCCAAGTAGCTAGGATTACAGGCGCCCACCACCACACCCAGCTAATTTTTGTATTTTAGTAGAGACGGGTTTTCACCATGTTGGCCAGGCTGGTCTCAAACTCCTGACCCCTGGTGATCCACCCGCTTTGGCCTCCCAAACTGCTGGGATTACAGACGTGAGCCACCGCACCCGGCCCAAGATGTTCATTTCTTTATATTCTTGTCGACACTTCTGGCAATAAAACAAAAAGTAGACACATTGAATTCATCAAAATGAAAAACTTTTGTGCATCAAAAGACAATATCAAAAGAGGGAAAATGTGGCACATATATACCATGGAATACTATGCAGCCATAAAAAACAATGAGTTCGTGTCCTTTGTAGGGACATGGATGAACCTGGAAACCACCATTCTCAGCAACTGATACAAGAACAGAAAATCAAACACCACATGTTCTCACTCATAGGTGGGTATTGAACAATGAGAACACATGGACACAGGGAGGGAAGCATCACACACTGAGGTCTGTCGGGGGGAAATAGGGGAGGGACAGTGGGGGGCAGGGAGTTGGGGAGGGATAACATGGGGAGAAATGCCAGATATAGGTGAAGGGGAGGAAGGCAGCAAACCACACTGCCATGTGTGTACCTACACAACCATCTTACATGTTCTTCACATGTACCCCAAAAACTAAAATGCAATAAAAATAAAATAAAATAAAAGAGTGAAAAGACTCCAGAATGGACCGGGTGTGGTGGCTCATACTCTGGGTGACAGAGTGAGACTCTGTCTCAAAAGAAAAAGAAAAGTGAGAGAGGAGTCCAGGAGCAAACCCCAGGCGGCCAGAGGTAGAGGGAGCCCCGCCCCTCAGGCTCAGCTGCCTGGAAGTCCAGCGCTAGCGCTGCTCCTATGCAAGCCTGCTTCAAGGCAGCAGGGACAGGTGCGGGGAGACAGAACAGATGTCTGTAAAGGTGGCCTGAGGCCAGAGGAGAGCCAAGTCATGCAGAGTAAGGGGCAAGACCTTCCCAGGAAGTCATAGGAACCAGGGATAGGTGCCAGGTGCAGGGGAAGGGATTGAGTGGGTGAGGTGCCTGGTGGGGCTCTCAGGCATGACTCCCTCTGATCCTCAGGAAACCGCGTCAAGTCAGTACTGTGCTGTTACTCTCCCATCTTACAGGCAGGCAAGGAACTGAGGCTAATAGTGACTGGCCCAGCTCACACAGCTCTGTACCGCCCCTGCCAAGCTGATTCGGCAGTCGGGGGTTCACTAGGATCCAGCAGTGGGCGAGGAAGATGGCAGTGGCTGAGGGTGAAGGCAAGTGAGGAAGGGAGGCCAGGGGCCCTTGGGAGTGACTGACACAGGGAGGATGGAACTGAGCCACCCCAGACCCCAAGCCCTGGAGGAGACGCTGACCCTGTAGCCAGCCAGGAAGGGTCCAGCTGTCTTCACAGGAAGAGCAGGGCTCCCTGCTGCATGGGCTCCCCGTCTGTGAGTGACCAGCCAGGTGGTGATGCAGGCACTGTCCTGGCACATCCCTGTCCCAAGCATCGCCCTCCTGCACCACCTGCGCCTGCAGGGATGTCCCAAGGGAGCACAGGACCACCTCGAGTGCAGGCAGTGGGGCGTGGTTAGGGCCTAGGCACTGGTTCTGGTTCTGGCCAGTTCCACACAGTCTGCATGAGTCACAAACCTCCTGAGCACAGACTCCTCCTCTGTGAGACCAGGACCAGCGCATCATGCGCTGCCAGGGGCTCTGAGGACTAAATGCACAACACCTGCAGGAGCCACACAGGGCACCTGGCACTTGCTGGGCTCCTGGAAGGGCAGCCAAGAGGATTAGTGCCTGTGAACTCAGAGGAACCCCGGGAAGGGGCATTGACAGGGAGAACTGGGTTTGATCGTAGCTGGGACACTTCTCTAGACTAGCGGCTCCCACTCTCTGGCCTCCATTTTTTCATCTGTAAATTAGGGAGAATACGTGCCCCCCTAAGCCCTTATAGGGCTGCTATGGCGTGTCCTGCTTTGCGGCTGTGAATTGCCATAGGAGTGAGGGCAGGCAGGCTCCCCTGGGCTTGGGGCTTGCTCAAGAGACAGAGATGGGCCCCTAGAGCTTCAGGGGAGCCCCACTCCTATGCCCATGCCCTTCCCTAAAGGCAGGGACAGACCTGGGCAGCCTCTGGAGGCCCTTCGGCCCCCTCTGCCGGCCTCAGCAGGTCCGGGGCCGCGGAGCTGAGCCTGCGGGCCTCCCACGCCTGGGGCTGATTGGACTGCGCACCTGCCGGGGCGTGCGGGGCTGCTTACCCTTGCTCGGCCATTGACATGCATGTCTCCACTCTCCATCCTCTAACCACCAAAGTGGGTTTAATACTGCGATGCTTACTGACAACGAACCAGAGGCTCAGAGAGGTGAGGGCTCCCCAGGGCACCTGGGAGTGTAGTAGGATCAAAGCGGGCTGCTGGGCTCTAGGGTCAGAGTGACAGACAAAGGTGGCGCCCGCCAAGTAAAGGCTTCTGCGTGGGAGCCTGGGAAATTGCTCTGCTCTGCCCAGCGCAGCCAGTGTACATGTCGCCCAGGGCCACGCTGTGGAAAAGCACGGCTCCAAGTAGAGTCAGATGCCCTCTTACCCTCAGGCCGGGGGAGCTGGGCTGTGTGAGGAGGTTCTCTGGGACCGTTCATTGTTTAACATTTTAGTCTCAGCCTACACAGAGGTAGGACTCAAACAAGACTGCATGGTGGCTCACGCCTGTAATCCCAGCACTCTGGGAGGCCAAGGCTGGTGGATTACTTGGCCTATCCCAAGTAATAGGCCAATAGAAGACCAGCCTGGCCAACATGGTGAAACCCCGTCTCTACTAAAAATACAAAATTTGCCAGGTGTGATGGCACACACGTGTAGTCCCAGCTACTCGGGAGGCTGAGGCAGGAGAATTGCTTGAGCCTAGGAGACAGAGGTTGCTGTGAGCTAAGATCAGGCCACTGCACTCCAGCCTGGGCAACAGAGCGAGACTGTCTCAAAAAACAAACAAACAAACAAGACTGCCAGACCCTGAGTGAAAGCTCCTTCCCTTGAGGACTGGGAGTTATCTGAGGACTGGGATGAAATTCCTGCAGCCTCATGGCGCCTCCTGCTCTGACCCTAGACCCAGGCTCAGCCGGTGGTCTTCCCCTGGCCCTGGCACCAGCCACACCTGTTTCCTTGGTTCCATCCTGTTCTGCATCAAAGTGAGAATCCTTACAGATACCCCCAAACACCCCACCCACTCCCTGTGCTTCCGGTGCTGTGCAGACGTCACACCTGGCTATGTTTAGTATTCACTGCAGCTCCAGGGACACTGATTCCGACTTCCGTGCTGATCTCCTGCCCTCCACCCCCAGCCCTGCTTGCCTGAACCATCCTCAGCTGTTCTGGGTCTTCCTACCACCTGTAGTCTGGGGGCCTGACGCCTGGGAGAGTGGGCTCAGAGCTGGTCCAGGCCAATGGGCAGTTGTTCAGGAGGTGAACGAGAAGGGAATCCTTTCTACTTGAGTGGCTGCGGTCCTCAAAGTTCTCTATTTCCCAGGCTGGAGTGAAGTGGCATGATTACAGCTCACTGCAGCCTTGACCTCCTGGGTTCAAGGGATCCTCCCACCTCAGCTTCCCAAGTAGCTGTGACCACAAGTGTGCACCACTACGCCCCTGCTAATTTTTGTATTTTTTGTAGAGATTGGGTTTTGCCATGTTGCCCAGGCTAGTCTTGAACTCCTGGGCTCAAGTAATCCACCTGCCTCGGCCTCCCAAAGTGCTGGAACTACAGGCATGAGTCACTGCACCGGGCCAGAAGTCCTGATTTTTAAAGGCCTCTCAGATCCAGGCAAGCTGAGGCCAGGATCTCCTCTTAATCCACTAAGGAAGTTGGTGACCCAGCCCCCAGGCCTTCCCTCCAGACCCTCCTTGAAGAAGGGAGAGCTGGTGGGGCCTCAAGGAAGCCAAGAAGTCATGGATGGACCTTTTTGGGGAGCTGGAAGGCAGGGCAATCACAGGGAGGACCTCACAACCCCACAACCCAGAGGCCCTCTAAAGCAAATGTCTCTCTATAAGTGCCCCGGGTGGGAGTATGATGAGGAGTTGGTCATGGACTTGTGGCCAGTCCAGGCTGGGCAAGCTCAGGAGGGTCCAAGCCTCAGTCTCCTCACCTGTAAAATGGGAACAACAAAAGCAGCTCTACTCGGGCCCCTGAAGAGCCAAAACAATCTTGAAAAAGAAGAACAAGGACTCACACTTCTTGATTTCAAAGCTTACTGCAAAGCCACAGTAATTGAAGTAGGGTGGTACTATCCTAAGGACAGACATTTAACAAATAGAATAGAATAGTGAGCTCAGAAATAAACCCTAACATATATGGTCAATTGATTTTTGACAAAGGTGCCAAGACCATTCGATGAGAAAAGGAAATTCTTCAACAAATGGTGCTGGGAAAACCGGACAACCACATGCAAAAGAATGAAGCTGGACCCTTACTTTATTCCATATGCAAAAATTAACTCAAGATGAATCGAACACCTAAATGTAAAACCTAAAGCTACAAAACCTTAAAAGGAAAACATAGGGAAAAACTTCATGATATTTGATTTAGCAATTATTTCTTGGATATGATATTAAAATCATAGGCAACAAAACAAAAAGTAGACACACTGAATCTATCAAAATGAAAAACTTTTGTGCATCAAAAGACAATAACAAAACAGTGAAAAGACACTCCAGAGTGGGAGAAAATATTTGCAAATTATATATCTGATAAAGGATGAGTATCCAGCATATATAAAGAATTCCTACAACTCAACAATAAAAAGACAACCAATTCAAAAGTGGGCAAAGGTCTTAAGTAGATGTTTCTCCAAAGAAGGTATACAAATGGTCAATAAACACATGAAAAGATGCTCAACGTCATTAATTACTAGAGATATGCAAATCAAAACCATGATGAGATACTACTTCATGCCTCCTAGGGTGGCTGATTAAAAAAAATCAGAAATTAACAAGAGTTGGCAAAGATATGAAGAAATTGGAACCCTTCGGCATTGCTGATGGGAATGTAAAACAGTTTGGCAGTTACTCAAAAAGTTAAACATAGGATTACCATATGATCCAGCAATTCCACTCCTAGGTATATATCTAAAAGAATTGAAAGCAGGGTTTCAAATAGGTGCTTGTATACCAATGTACAAGTACACCAATGAATGGAATATTATTTTGTCATAAAGAAGAAGAAAATTCTTACACATGCTACAACATGGATGAGCCTTGAATAAATTATGTTAACTGAAGTAACCAGACACAAAAGGACAAATATTATCTGATTCTATTTATAGGAGATGACTAGAATAGGCAAATCCATAGAGATAGAACGTAGAATCGAGGTAGAACAAGGTATGCGGTGAAGGGATGGGGAGTTATTGTTTAATGGGTACAATTTCTGTTCAGGACAATGAAGCTGTTGAGAAAATGCTGAATGTTCTTAATGCCTCTGAATCATACACTTAAAAATGGTTAAAATGGTTAATTTTATGTTACATATAATTACCACCACTCTCAAAACTTCTAACCTGTGTTCACTCAAGTGAATCGAATAAGGCCATGAAAATGGTAAAAACTAGATGTATGCCCATTGTCAGCAATGGTAATTTTTGTTTTGTTTTGTTTTGAGATGGAGTTTTCTGTCTTGTCGCCCAGGCTGGCATGCAGTGGCACCGTCTCAGCTCACTGCAACCTCTGCCTCCCAGGTTCAAGTGATTCTCCTGCCTCTGCCTCCTGAATAGCTGGGATTTTAGGAATGCGTCACCGTGCCCAGCTAATTTTTTTGTATTTTTAGTAAAGACAGGATTTTACCTCGTTGGCCAAGCTGGTCTTGAACTCCTGACCTCAGGTGATCCGCCCACCTCGACCTCCCAAAGTGCTGGGATTACAGGCACGAGCCACCACCCTCGGCCAGCAATAGTAATTAATTACCACAATTATCTATGTTGATGCCTCTCAACCTAAAGTTTTACATGGAGGCACTGGGGAACTTTGAAAAATATGGATGTCCAGCTCCTACCCCCAGAAATTAGGATGTAATTGATCTGGGGTGTAGCTTAGGCATCGGGAATTTTTTAGAATGACAGTCCTACAAGATCTGGCTCTCTGCTTCATTTCTTTTTTCTTTTTTTTTTTTTGAGACAGACTCTTGCTCTGTTGCCCAGGCTGGAGTGCAGTGGTACGATCATGCAGTCAGTGCAGTCTCCAGCTCCTGGGTTCAAGTGACCCTTCCCCTCCAGCTTCCCAAGTAGCTGAGACTACAGGTGTGCACCACCGGTCTAGCTAATTTTTGTTTTTGTTTTTGTTTTGTTTTTTAAGAGAAGGGGTTTTACCATGTTGCCCAGACTGGTCTTGAACTCCCGGGTTCAAGCGATCTTCCCACCTCAGCCTCCCAAAGTGCTGGGATTACAGGCGTGAGCCACCACATCCGGCCCCTGTTCTATTTCTGACCTTATCTTCAGCTACTCTCCACCTTGGTCACTCTCTCCAGCCACGCGGGCATGTTCTTGCCTCAGCCCATCACCCCCTCACTTCCTCCCCAGTGTGGCTGTTTCCCGTTCCTGTTTCCACAGCTGGGAAACCCTGAGGTCCATCTGGCCACCGCATCCCCACACTGGCTGCTGGTCTCCAGGGCTCTGGCTGGCACTTCCTGTTGCCCAATGGTGGTTGGCCTGTCAACACCAGCGGAAGGAGCTGTCGCTCTCCTGCCTGCTCCATCACCCAGTGCTCAGGGTGCTGGGCCTCAGCAAACCACCACACCCTCCCATTTACTGCAAAGGGCTCTCTGACCCAGGCCGGGACAGGTGGCATCCAGACCCAGCCCAGCCCGAAAGTCCATCTGTGTGGCATCCCCCAGGCCCACATCCCTTCCATGAGGCTCCGTTTCCTCTCTGTAAAACAGGAATAAGAATACTGACCTCACAGGACTATGGGGACCATCACTGGAATTAAGTGAGATAACACAGATCATCTTGTTACTTGAAACCAAAGGAATGATTCTCTAATGGTGGAGAATAATATGCAATGGCGAACACAGTGGAGGAGGCATTCTGGAAACAGCAAGATCTATATATAAGGCTCGCCCACTAGGTGCATGTCCAATTATACATCTGGGTGCACTGACCTGTTCCTGGTCTGCTGCCAAACTACGGCGAGCAGGAGGAGGTGGTCCCTCAGCACTGCCCTGAGCCGCCCCATCCTCAAAGCCCTTATCTTAAGTGAGCATGACTCTGACATCCTACAGATGAGGAAACTGAGGTTCAGAAAGGGAAAATGATTCTCCAAGGCCACCCAGCAAGTGTGGGTGAGAGTTGGGTGAGGCTTTGAAGAAGCCCGCTTCCTTCCTTTTTTTTTTTTTTTTTTGAGACAGAGTTTCGTTCTTGTTGCCCAGGCTGGAGTGCAATGGTGCAACCTCGGCTCACTGCAACCTCCACCTCCCGGGTTCAAGCGGTTCTCCTGCTTCAGCCTCCTGAGTAGCTGGGATTGCAGGCACGTGCACCATGCCTGGCTAATTTTTTGTATTTTTAGTAGAGACAGGGCTTCACCATGCTGGCCAGAAAGGTCTCAAACACCGGCCTTGGCCTCCCAAGAAGCCGACTTCCTTCTAAACCTGGGAGGATGGGGCATGACTGAGTCTGTCAGGGAGAAAGCTTCCGGAGCCATCCAGAGAGGAGTCCTGGTGTGGGCGGTCCAAGGCCCAGGGCATGATCTCTCTAGCTGGAAGCAGAGGCAGTCTCGGTTTCCTCCCCAAGTTCCCTCCATTGTGTGGTTTGCAGCGTCAGCCAGGCTCTGGGTAAGGAGGAAGGGCATCCCTCTCACAGCCCGCAGCCTCTGCGGTCTTTTGCACGAGAGGAAACAGCCACCGCCAGAGAGGGTGCAAACAGGCAGAAGACAGCATCTCTGCCACCACTTAGGGCAGAGACCTTTCACAACCCAGCTCACTCCTTCCCTTCCTACCAGTCACCTTGCGCAACGCTCTGGGCCAGAAAACTGTATTCCAAACCCCCTTCCGCACCTTTGCCCATGAGTGCCATTTGTCCTCCCGACATCTCCCAAATCCTCACCCACCCTTCAAAGCCCAAAGCAAGGCCCTCCTTCTCCATCTCAGGGGCTGCCCTAGCTCTGTGTAGATGCCAGGAGCAGCCAGGAAAAGCACGTGAGTTCCTGGGGACTGGAGCACAAAGCAGATCATCAAGAAGCAGATCTTGTTTCCATCAAGAATAAAATTCAATTCAGAATTCACAACACCGAATCGACCAGAACCCTGCAGCCAGCAAATCCTGGCAGTGACCATCTGCAGGCATCGCAAAAGCGGAGCGAGCGTGACCACAAACCTCTGCAGTCTTCTAACACCAGAGACGGCCAGCTGTGTGCCGTGGAATGCGCACAGATGAACCCAGCTCTTGGTCCCCAGGGCCCAAGTAGCATAAAGTATGCACAGAGTGTGTGGAAGAACTCATGCTAGCAAACCACACATTTGGCCTAGAAACACCAACTCAGTCTTGAAAGCAGGAATTGCTTAGTTTTCTTTTTAAGTATTTTCTTTTTAATGACACAGGTACTCTGTATGGACTTGCAGAAAATTAGCTGGGGAATGGAAAGAATCTTACTTCCAAATCCATGGACACCAATGTTAACATGTGGAGCGGGGGGCCATCCTTGCATCCTACAGAAATTAAAATAGAACCAAGGACAAACTCTCTAGCATTCAGGGGCAGAGGGCAATGGAGTCCAACAGACTGGAGTAGGAGTCCCTGCCCTACCCTGCACGTGACCCTGGTCTGGTCCTAGACCTGCTGTTCCTTAGGTCCCATCACAGAGTCAGGAAAACACTGGCAATAGGTTTGGGGGCGTGTGGAGTGGATGGCACCGTGCCTGCACGGAACGGGGACGCGGCAAATGGGCAGCATTGCCGCTCCTCTGGGGGTGATGTAAGCAGCTGGGATTCAGGGAAAAAGTCTTCATGGGGCTTGAAATAAATGTCCTCTTTTCCATTTTTAGTTGTTTGATTTGATTTTTGAATAACTGATACATTCATATGGTTCAAAAATCAAGCAGTATAAAAACATCAATCCTGAAATCGTTCACAGCCGCGCAACCTCATCCGTCTTCCATCTCTTTTCTTTCATTCTCCCAGCAGGCAACCACTTTAATTAGCTCTCTGTGCCTACATCCACAGATTCTTGTTGTTGATACAACACGCCTGTGCCAGTATAAATGCTTATTTCCCTGCTTTTCACAACAGGTTACTGATCAGACGCACTGCTAGGCTCTCTGCTTTTTACGCGTAACACCAGGTCTTAAAGAGCTTTCCCAATCAGGACGGAGAGCGCCTCCGTCCTCATTCCTTCTGACAGATGCAGCCAGGCAGGTGCTGGGAAGGGACCGACTTGGTGGCAGGAAAGGCAGGAGGGCCAGGGCCTCTCTCTCCCACCTCCTGCACTGTCTGCAAGCCCTGGGTGCACCAGAGAACCGCTCCTCAGCCACTGGCCCCCTCAGCCTCAAGGCCACAGCAGCTTGCCAGGATGCAAGTCTTTCCACAAAGTCAGAGCAGGCTCTGGTTTCCACAGGGCCCCACCCACAGGCTCTGCCCCTTCTGAGTTACCTCCTTCCTGTGTGAAAAAGCTCCTGCCCAACCAGAGATCCCAAAGTGGCTGCTAGTGCCCATGGCTAGAGGACTGGCCCCAATCTTTCACCCAGAAATGCCTCCTCCCCTGGGAAGGAGTCATTAGCCTCCTCTGCCGAAAGAAATAATTCCCAAGTGAAAAACTGTTATAGTCAAAGATCTACCCATGCTGTCACCATCCAGAATAATAAATAATTAACAGTAACCTAAATGCTCAGCAATGAGGGATTGGGCTAATAATCACAGCATGGTCACCAAATTCACAAGCTAGAGAACTGTGCAGCCACGAACAGTGGTGCCGCGGGAGATGAGGAAACCACATCCACACCCACACGTGTTCCCGATGGAGTGAGTTACGCTAAAAAAAGGGGAGGCTTGCAAAGCGTGAACATACCCGAACCATACAGCAAAAAACGATTAAGATGGTAAATTTGATGTTATGTGTATTTCACTACAATTTAAAATAAAATTTTAAATGCTAGAAAAAAAAGGAAGGAGGGCCGTGCATGGTGGCTCACGCCTCTGGAAGCCAAAGCAGGAGGATTGCTTGAGCCCAAGAGTTTGAGACCAGCCTGGGCAACACAGGGAGGCCGCATCTCTACAAAAGTAAAACATTTTTAAAAGGGAGGGGAAATACAAAATTGTGTACATAATATGCTTGCACCCATGTAAGGCACTCTTATGCAAACACAGCAAAATACTAGCAGTTGTGTGATGAGACTAAAGGCACTTTTTCGTTTCCTATTTTTCTCCATTTCCCCACTTTCCTTTTAGGATCCTATATTAGTTGATTTTGTTTCTTTAGAAAGTATTTCTGTAGCTTTAAATGCCCAGGACAGAACAGGTACCCAGCAAATGCCAGGCTCTCCTGATGCCCCTGGGCCATGGTAGACAGGCCTGGGGGTAGGGACAGGCAGCTTTATGACAGGTCAGAGTAGGGCCCCTCAGTTCCCTTCTCTGTAGCCTCGTAAATGGGTGCCTCAGCGTCTCAGAACTGGGAAGGGAAAAGGCACCAGCAGCTGAATGCACATAAGGAAGAGGCGGGCCAGCCCTGCAGGTCCCACTGTGTGAAGCTGGTGCATCACTGCCCCACCAGCAGCCGTGCTGTCACATGTTAAATGGGCCTGGGGAGGCTCAGCTCCTCCCAGTGTGGCACAGCGGTTTCCAAATGAAGCCAGAGTCCAGCCTCAAAAGAGAGCTACACCCACATGTCGGGAGGGGGGGATGTTCAGGCCTATTGTCCCCACCCGTGGTGTCACCCACCCAAATGGTAGGTGACGGTCACTGTAGTGCCTGTGGCCCAGCTTCCCCAGGTCCTTCCTTTTCCTTTTAACTACCCTAAAAGAGCTAGGATGTGGATCTCAATAGAATCTGGTCCAGAACTAGATTTTCCCTCTTAAAACAATATCTAATGACATCTTTGCAAAGGCCATTGGACAGACATACAGGTTTTGGGGGACGGGGGGCCTGGGAGGGGACGGCACAGTTGAGACGCTGCTCCCCTCAGAGCTCTCCTTGCCTGGCCCAGTTATTCCTCCAGCCCCAGCACCGGACTGTGTCTTCCTTCAGGTCAAGACAGTCTCATTTGTCTGATTAGATGTGAGGGGTGAAGACGCTCAGGGGTCCAGGGTGGACCACCTAGTAGAGAACCTTGCTCACCAAATATTTGCAGAATATAACAAAAGTGAAATGAAGTGCTGGGCGCGGTGGCTCACGCCTGTAATCCCAGCACTCTGGGAGGCCGAGGCGGGTGGATCACCTGAGGTCAGGAGTTCGAGACCAGCCTGACTCACATGGTGGAACCTCGTCTCCACTAAAAATGGAAAAATTAGCCAGGTGTGGTGGCGTGCAACTGTAATCCCAGCTGCTCAGGAGGTTGAGACAGGAGAATCGCCTGAACCCAGGAGGCAGAGGTTGCAGGGAGCTGAGGTTGAGCCGTTACACTCCAGCCTGGGTGACAGAGTGAGACTCTGTCTCAAAAAATAAAAAAAGTAAAATAAAGTAAAAACGGTGTTCAGGAAGGGAGACGGACCGCGGAGACAGTCACTGTACATTCGTTTATTCTATGGACACTTCCTTAGCCGGTACCCCACTCATCAGCCCTGTGCGGAGGATTCAGACAGACGTTTCTTGCAATAGTTTGGCCAGCTGCTGGGAGTGGAGCCACCGACGACCTGGGGGAAGGGGGAGGACCCTTCCTTTTCTAGGCTTCCCAGCGCCTTAGCCTCAGTGCTGGGCCAGACAACATGAGGTGTAGTGCCCTCTCCGCTCAGACAGCTGGTATTCTCAGACTCAACCTTGTGTCACTGACAGGTCCTGCTCTGAGGCTCATTCACAAACCTCCTGCCAAGGGGTGACGCTCTTTATCATCTGCGTGTATCACAGAATCACATTATCCCTTCCCTCTCCCTGTGGCTGGTCTGCCCTGCCTCACTCCTACAGCAGCGTGCATCTGAACGCTCGGCTGCAGTTAAAATCAGGCCATAAATAAATACTGTGTGGCCACACTGACAAAATTGCAAATACAGGCTGACGGAGGGGCAGGACTGTGTGTGCTCCCACGCGGAGTGTCCCCACTACTCCTGTGCTATTGCAGCTGCTTTTTCAGACTGTTTCTGTCTCCTTCCTTGCAATCAGACTACTAGCTGTCTATGAAACATCCTCTCATAGTTCAGGTCCAGCAGCAGCTGTAGATCAGGTACTGTGCAGGCTGCCACTAATCATTACATCTCCAGGCTAAAAGACCCCATGACCAAGCTGTTAAAACTGTGGGTGAAATTAGAGTTCATAGAACCTGAGTAAACGCTAGGGGACATCTCCTAGGAGTGCAGTGTATGAGCTTTCAGGAAAGCTCGTAGGGAAATCATCTTTGGCTCTTGAGAAACCACTTTTGCTTCCTCCCTTACTGTGAGCTACAGCCATAAACAGCAGGGCTGGCTCCCCTCCCCTCCCCCGTGTTCTGGATGGGTGAGGTTGCCCGATAACTGAAGGGCTGTGATATCAAACATAATCTTTCTAGTTTAGCCAAAGTGTGGTCCCTCCACTCTGTCAGATCTGTCACCCAGACTAGAATGCAGTGGTGCGATCTCGGCTCACTGCAACCTCTGCCTCCCGGGTTCAAGCGATTCTCCTGCCTCAGCCTCCCAAGTAGCTGGGATTACAGGTGCCTGCCACCACGCCTGACTAATTTTTGTATTTTCAGTAGAGACGGGGTTTCACTATGTTGGCCAGGCTGGTCTCGAACTTCTGACCTTAAGTGATCTGCCCACCTCAGCCTCCCAGAGTGCTGGAATTACAGGCATGAGCCACCACGTCCGGCCTAAAACCAGTCATTTCTAAACAGCGTGGTGCCAGGCTGCAGGGTTTAATGACAGTGCCTTCGGCTGGGGTGGGGGCAGGCATGGACAAGACCCAAGGTGGCCGGGCTGCTCCTAACATAAGCCCTACGGTCAGAGTAGTGTGCCTTTTCTGTTTTACAGATTTGTCTGCAAATAGAGCTTCAAAATACTGTTCTAGCCACCTTGTCTGATCTTCTGGGAGGTAAGAGGATTTCCTCTTTACCCTGAAGCCGAAAGATCCAGTGATATGTCAGGTAGAGAGAGGGATCCTGCAACCACACAGGCGCTGAAGCCAGCCTGCCAGGGGTTTAATTCCAGCTGTGTGACCTTGTGCAAGTCTCTTAATGTCTCTGTGCCTCAGTTTCCTCATCTGAATGGAAGAGATAACAGTAGCATCTGTTTTGAGGATTGAATGAGTGACTATGCAGACATCTTGAGAACAGAGCCTGGCACATCTTTCGTGCTCAGCAAATGTTAGTGGTTCTTGTGCACTGGGTTGGGCTGAGCATCAGGACATGTTAGAATCCAGAGCCCTGGGCCAGGTGGTGCCTACGAAGACCTTTCAGGGCGTCCTCCCAGACTCAGTGTGAGAGATTCCCACTGGCTACTTCTCTCCCCTTCTTGCTGTGGCCTTCCCTAGGGAAACTGTATGCCTGCCCCAGACCCAGGGAGCCGACCACAGAGGAGGGCAGGCAGTTGGAGGCCAGGAAGCGCAGAGGTGTGATGAGCGCAGAGTGTGGGCAGGGTGCCGCCCAGGAAGCTCCACAGGGGCTGCTTACTTAATTCTGCTGCTGCCGCCACACCCTGCTCCATTACATGCCACCCCTACCTGTGCCAGACCCTGCCATTGAGGCTGCTCCTTGCCCAGCTCTGCCCTAGGGAAGGCAGGCCCAGAGCCCCTGGGCCTGGACAGAGGTCTCAGTGATAAAATAGTCAGGGAGTCCTGGACTGCCTTGGGCTACAGAGTGGCCTGGGTTTCCACCTACCCCTTCCCCTAACTTTGCACACCTAGGCAGGGCAGCGATGTGGTGACTCTCACCCCCCACCCGCCAGGGCTGTCGCCGCCAGCTTGGGCCGTGAGCATCTTGGTGCCTGGTCCTCCAGATGGGCTGAGGCAGCTCTGCTTCCATTGGCTTTTCTGGGCTGGACCCACCCTCTCTTGTAGAGATGGGGAAACCAAGGCCCAGAAAGGCACAAGGCGCCCTCCCCACGGGGAGTCCTTTAGCCTACTGTGCAGTCAGTGCAGAGGAAGCTGAACACTCACGCGCTGGCCACAGGCCCCAAGTGGAGCTGGCCGGAAGGGAAGGAAGGCCTGGCTCCGCAGCTCTCATCCTCCTGGCTGCAGCCCCAGGAAAGGGCCCGGGGAGGGCCAGGCTATTGGCCGGGGCTCAGCCGGCTAAGCCGAGGGCCAGAGCGTCCTCGTCGGGGTTGGAGGCAGCACCCCAGGACACCCACATTCCCCAGCTCCAACCAGAGAGGTCTCAGCTTTTCCCCAGAGCCCTGGGCACAGCCAGAGCTGCGGGGCAGAGGGGTGGTTGAAGGACAGCTGGAAAAATGCTGAGATGATCCAGGGCTCCAAGCTGGGCTGCAGGCTACGCCGCCTGGGCCAAGCCACTTCACCTCTACCACTGGCTGGGCGCCCTTATTTCATGGGGGAAATGACTTGATTTAAGCCTGTGTTGAATTAAGAAAGTAAGCAAGTAATTCCTGCCTGGGTGCCTCCTGGAAGGATCCCTAAGGTCTGCAAGGGACAAGGGGCTGGATGAGGGGACGAGAATTACCATTTGGTGTGAGGCAAGGTGCTGGGGGGCTTTAGCACATTGGATCCCCTTGCTTGATCCAATGTTTTAGTTGATGTGTTGATATCTGTTTATCCCCATTATATAGATGGAGAGACTGAGGCTCAGAAAAAGAAATGTCTTGCCCAGACTGTAAGTAACAGAGCCAAGACCTGAACCCAAGTTTCTCTGGTCCCTAAATCTGCATCCCCTCCTTTGCTACCCCACACATGCTCTTCAAGCCGGCAACCATGTATTAGCCTCTTATAAGGGGGCTCCTGCTGCGGGGAGAGGTCTTTCAGAGGAGAAAACAGCCGGGGCAGCAGAGAGGAGGCCCCTCATTCACGGAGTCCGCTTGCCTTCCAACCCAGAGCGGGTGGGGGCCCCGGGCCACCTCCACAACGATTAAGACCAAGAATCAACCACTATTTGACGAGAAAGCTCCCGTCCTGGAGCCGCATCCCATGGTCCCAGGGAAATTTCAGCCTCGCACTGCCCGCTCCACTTGTCCCGTGCCCCCAGCCATCCTCACTTACCCAAAAGGCATCTTTGAACTGCAGCTGGGGCATCATCCTCAGGCGTCTGCCGCGGCAAAGCTCGCTCTCCTGACACAGGCTGGCCTGATGGAGGGCCGGGCGCCAGCAGCACCGTCCCAGTCCTGGCAGGGCTGGCCCAGGCCCCCCCTTCCCAGCCGGCGCCGTCTGCAGCACTCAGAAGGCAGCCACGAGCCAGGAGGAGCTGCCGAGGGGAGGAAAAGGCTCAACCTGTTTTGTTTGGGGCTAGAATCGGCAGCAAAATGAGGAAGGAGCGGAGCTCAGTGATGGGAGGGCGGGTCCTGGTGTCCAGCCCAGCCCCTCGCCGACCCTGCGGTGATGGAGGACACAGTCTGGGACCCAGGGCAGGGAGCAGGGATGCCAGCCCCGGGGAGCAGGCAGTGGCCAGTGGAAGAGGCAGGCTGGAGCGCGGGCCCCGCGGGCAAGCAGCCCGAGGCCTGAGCAGGAAGGTTTGTGCAACCTCCCCCAGGGGCAGACGCGGGTCGTCGCCCACAGGAAGTGGAGCTGCTTCGCTCCCCTGTGCAGCCCCGCCTGCCACCTGCCACCCTGCTCCTGCCTCTACCTGCCCCCTCCCGAGGCGCGGGCTCACTTTATTCCAGAGGCCATGCGCTAAGGGAGCTTGAAGCCCACTGACAGTGTGGCCAGGAGGGGCCCAGGAACCCCAGGTGTGTCACCCGCCAGCCCAGCACTCCTCCAGGCTGGGCCCAGAGACACTAGACTCCGCCCCTCACCAGCAAACCATTCCGGAGTGGCTCACCTAGGCCTAGGACATTCCTCAGAACCTGGCTGCTCCGACGGGACCAGGTCCTGCCCTCAAGGAGCTCATGGTCTGGAGGCAGACACAGCTGTGCTCTGAGGGGCTGTGAGCACACAGAGACGAGGTGAGCAGACAGCAAGATGAGGGAGAACAGCCTGAAGCCCCGGCACTGCCCGGCCCCCCACTGCCACCACCGCAAGTCTCCAGATTAGACGCCCTTTGGAGCAGAGAGCCCGCCTCTGAAGATGGAGTCTTCAGGCTCGGTAAATGGGAATGGATGGAGAGAGAAACAGGATTATCAAAGCACAGAATGTAGGGTGTTTGGAGACCCAGGCTGAGGCCTAGTGTTTGTTTAGTTTTGACCCTACCCTTCAGGGGCTGAGGGAACTTAAAAGACCCTCCAATTCACTGAGCCTCAGTTTCCCCATCTGCCACCCCCAGTCTTTGGAAAGGAGACAGTGTGGAGAACGTTTCTGTAATCTCCAGTTTGGCAGGCAGTTGCTGGGGGCACTGTGCAGTACCACCTTAGGAGGAGCCCTGGGCTAGACCCCAGCCCCCGCCCTGAGGCGCCAGGCCCTGCCTGCTCAGCAGAAGATGCAGCAAGAAGTCCTGAGCCCGGGGCAGGCTGGCAAAACGGGGTGAGTCAGGGATTGTCCACAAATTACCACCCTCACTGATGTCTGCCTTACAGCTGACGGGGTGATAAGACAGATGAGAGCTGCTGCAGATGAAATAGCTGAGTTTGCAAGTGCCCATTATGCATGCCCAGGGTTGAGAGAGAGGGGGCACACCCAGGCTCTGAAAGAGCCACCCAAGAGGAAACACTTCGGGGAGAATTGCCGAGCAATGGGACTGCCCCCAGAAGGCCCTCACCTCCAGAAACCTTGGTCTTGATCTAATAAACACCTTTAACCTTAAGGCTTCCCAGTCAGGGTTTTTGTTACTTGTAGCTGAAGACAACTAACGGTGTAAAAACCCCCTTGAACTTTGTGGGCCGTAGAGTGAGGCAGGCTGCCCCTCCCCTCCTAACGGCACCTCCTCCGGCAGCACTGGCTCAGCTTCCCTGAGCTCAGTGTCTCCATCCACCCAGTGGATGATGCCTCTTGGTCTGGAGCAGACTGGAGACCCTCTGTTCACAGAAGGCTCTTGCCCTCTTGTTGGCAGAACATTTCACAGCTGGGCTCCCGGCCCTGCCTCTCCAGGTGTCCTTCCCATCCCCTCCCACAGACTTCCGCTCCAGCCAGGCCGCTTCCCTCTCCCCAGAGGCACCCTTCCCACTCCTACCTGCTCTGTTCCTAGCCTCCCTCCTGGCATGCCTTCCTTGATCTTCCTCACCTGGGCAAATCCTACCACCCCTCCAAGCCAACCGCAAGGCTCCCACACATGAGACCTTCCTTTCCCAACTGCACTTGTCCAACCAGGGCAGCCCCGGATGCAGGGCCATGCTGGTGATGGGCTGGGGCAGCTGGGGAAGGAAGTGATGGGAGGAACCTCTGGCGAGACTGCAGCTCTCTGCTAGAGAGGTCTTCCTCCTCCCCTCCCCTCCACCCATACCTGTTGCAGCTCCAGGCTGGGCGACCAGACAGCCAATTTGGCTTTGGAGTACCCAGCGCCGGGTACGTCATTCCGCTTTTCACACGGACCGCGTCACTTACGCTGTCATTATC
Organism: Cacajao melanocephalus; assembly: GCA_963573385.1. Lineage (NCBI taxonomy): Eukaryota > Metazoa > Chordata > Mammalia > Primates > Pitheciidae > Cacajao > Cacajao melanocephalus. Next base: position 25,671 of record CAUYLG010020626.1, read on the forward strand.
CCCACTTTACAGATGAGCAAGCTAGTGATTAGAGTGTAAGTAACGCACCCAAGTAACAGCCAGTAAGTGGAGGGCTGGGCTTCGGTCCTAGATCTGTCTGATGCCAAAGCACACCCTCTTAACTTCCACAGTTGCCTTTAACCAACAGCCCTCTATTTAAAAAGGGTTTCGTTGCTCCTTTCTCCAGCTCTGCTTCGAGACCGTCTCACCCAAGTCCCTAGGTGGATAAATGGTCTAGGGAAGCCACCGGGCTGATGGCACTATTGGGATGAGAGGCCAGCCTTTAGCACATGCTATTCTGCAGTCGCTGTGTTATTTGCATCAGTTGAGGATGCTTTTGGCTGCAAGGAGCATAAACCGGAGGGTCTGACACAGAGGATGTCTGCTGTCACCCACACAAGGGGGCCAGAGGCAGCACAGCCTCCAGCTGTGGTACACGAGGCTTCAGCTCAGTCTGAGTTTCTCCTGCATTTAAGATCTTCCTCCTTGGGCTGGAGGACAAGGAGCTGCAGCAGCTCTAGTCTACAACTCCAGACACAGCCACAAGCAGAGAAAGAAAAGGACACCTGCACTCATATCTCCTTTTCTCCAAAGCCCCTGCACCCTCCCTTCTGCCCAGCCCCCCAAGAGACCTTCCCCTGTGTCTCCTTGGCCCAAAGTGGGGCACATGCTCATACTTCCCCATGGTTGGCCTTGAGGATGCGCAACCATGGATGCTGAAAGCCAACCACATGCCCACCACAACCTTTTCCTCAGCCCAGGCACACAGCACTGCTGGGCACACAAGCAGGCACACCAACTCCTGCAGGGTCCTGCTGGGACCCAGGCCTCAAGAGGAGGCTGACTTGGTTTTTGCCCTGAGGGGCCCAGAGACTGACAGACAGGTTCCAGGAAGTTTTTTCTCCATGAGGAGTGGCTCAGAGCCGGTGAGACCAGAAGATATTGTGATGACTCAGACAGGAATGAGGTCTGGTTGGGGCAGGTGGGTGGGACTTGGGTGGATTGGTGGGATGTCCGGGAGGCAGAGGAGCAAGACTGAGGCCCCTCAAAAACGAGTACTGTCCTCGGGGCCCCTGCTTCACACCAGCCTCACCCACACCCAGGCCCAGGTCCCTGGGGAGAGGAATCCTGTCCTGAAAATCACCGCTTTTTCGTGACTGTTCCAGCTGCTTCAAAACATAATTTGCCTTGAGGTCTGAGCGGCTGTGCCTCGGGCATCCCCCTCCCAGGCAGAGCCCCTGCCTGTTTTGCATGGTATTTGAACACATCTGCTTGCAGAATTCACGAAGCAGTAGCTCCAAGGATTGAGAATAAAATGAAAAATCCATTTTTATGACATTTATTGTCACAGCCCCCCTGACTGGCAGGACTCAGCTCCTGAAGCCACTTCATCCATCCCTCTGAGTCACATAAACAACGAAACCAGCAACACCAGCTGCCACAGAAGAAGGACCAATTTCACAAGCGTGATCTCACTGATTGCTCACTGCCTGGGAAGCTATATCATTTGTGGGGCCAGCGCAAAATACAAATGTGAGACCTCTTCGAAAGCAGGGACAAAATTGCCATTAAAGGTACTAATATATAAAACTTGTTTCTTTACTGCAGTCTCTCTCTCAACCTGGAATGGTGTTTTTGATTGGCTATTTAACTTTACATTCCCTTATGCGTGGGAATATCTGTGGGACAACCCACCCGCCCCACCCTCTGACTTGACTCACTTCTGTGTGAAATTCACCAGGCGCTGGAGTTCTCCTCCTGCCAGCCACCACGCTGACCTGCATTCTGGTTCCCCAGCTGGGGTTGGGGAAGTCAAGCCAGGCATTGCCATTTCCCATGGACCTGCCTCCCCAGCGCACAGTGGACAGGCAGTCCCCAGGAGTGTTGCAAAGTCCAGGCCTGGATGCACTAGGGACCTGGGTCAGAGTGAGTGAGAAGCTTAGCCCCCGGGTCACCTGCTGAATTTACCATGGTGTTGCCAGCCTGAGGCAGGGGCCACACTGCCATGGCCAATCCTCAGATACTATCAGGTGTGCCCTGGACCCTGACTCTCCTCATGCCTGCACTCAGGTCTCTGCTGGGGGCAGAGGGTGGCAGTGGTTGCTAGGCAGAAGTGGAGTGGGAGACTGAGAACCAGTCCAGGGGAAGCAGTCAGAGGCAGGACCACAGGAGCCAAGGCTCCAAGCCGTTGATGTGTGCTTCATTGTCCCACCAGACAGTACTTAAGAAATGCAGATTCGAAAATAATATGATGAAGAATTCCAGGATGGCAACCTCAGAGCTGTGAGACCGAAGTGCAGTTCTCTTACACGAGTTGCGCATCTATGAAGCTAACCCTGTGCATGCCTGTCTGCTCTGCACACAGCAGAGTGACATTTTCAGACCCACGTTTGGTCACGTCCACGTCCTGCTGTCACCTTGCCGTGATTTCCCATTATTCTCAGGACAATGGCCATTGCCCTTACATGGCCTACAGACCCTGCATAATTTGGTCCCAGCCTACTCTTCAAAACTGCAATTCACAGTATGCCTCCCTCAATTCCTGGTACTGCTTCCTGAACCTTCTTTCAATTCCTCCATTCTGCCTCATTCTCTTCTACCCTGGTCCTTCACACATGATCTCCCTTCCGCCTGGAAGCTTCTTCCCGCTCCATCCTAGACCCTGCCTTGGCCCAGCTAACTATTCCTCATCCCTCAGCCCTCTTATCAAATGTCACCTCTTCAGGAAAGCCTTCTCTGATCAACAAATGGATGGACGAATGGAGAAAATGCAGGCAAGATGGAAAGCAAATAAACATTTCTTTCCTTTTTCCTTTCCCCCTTCCTTCCCCTCCACTCCCCTCCTCTCCCCTCCCTTCCCTTTCCTTCTCTTCCTTTCCTTTCCTTTCCTTTCCCTTCCTTTTTTCCCTTCCTTTTTGAGACAGAGTCTCACTCTATCACCCAGGCTGTGGTGCAGTGGTGCAATCTCGGCTCACTGCAAACTCCGCCTCCTGGGTTCAAGCAATTCTCCCTGCCTCAGCCACCCAAGTGTCTGGGATTACAGGCATGCACCACCATGCCTGGCTAATTTTTATATTTTTAGTAGAGACAGGGTTTCACCTTGTTGGCCAGACTGGTCTCAAACCCCTGGCCTCAAGTGATCCTCCCGCCTCAGCCTCCCAAAATGCTGGGAGTACTGGCATAAGCCACTGCGCCTGGCCGAATAAACACCATTTTGAAGGACGTTCAGCCAAGTTCTCAGGGGCTGGAAAAGAAGACGTGGATAGGGGACTAGCTTTCAGAGGTGAGGCACACCAAGCTGGAGGGCGGGGCTGCACTCTGAGGGTCCTAAGATTATAATTTGTTATCCAGGAAGAATCTAAAGCGAGAGCTTCCAGCCTTCTGAAGAGAGGAGGTGCTGGAAAGAAGAGGGAGAGAAGGAGGGTCTGAAAGCTCTTTGGTGACATTCAGAGCCAGGAGGCCCTTGCCATGAATTTCATTTGGAGACAGCATTGCCACTGGTCCAAGGGGTAGGGCAAGCGATGCCTGCTTCTCCCTTTTGCAGGGGAGCATCTGTCCTGCAGGAGTGACCCTCAACCTGCCATCAGCTTATGGCCAGAAGGGCATTCATGAGTCGGCCATTTAGACCTCGGTGGGGGCACTGCCATGACGCTGCCCATGACTGTCGGGCTGCCCACCCACCCCATGGCTGAAGTAAGATGTTCCAGCCCCTGGCCATGATGGTTCACAGTTGCTGGTGCAGGGTCCCTCCAGGTGGCCACAGGCACATGTCCACTGTGCAGGGCACCCACTGTCCACCCCACCTGCCCTGTTCCAGAATGGAACAAGCTCCACTGAAGCACACCCACCAACATCTTCCGAGCCTTCCTCTATGGGAACATGGAAATGAACAAGGCTCCGGCCCTGCCAGTCCGGTGAGGGAGGCAGCCTAGGAAGGGAAATGTGCCTAGCACAGGCATCAGAGAGAGGTTGTTGAGGAGCCTGGCCTGGGAAGTCCTCCCACAGGAGGGGAGCTGGGTCTTGACTAACGGGAAAGGGCTCACCTGTGAGGCAGGACAGGCATTCCAATAATGCTAATAGCCTACTAGGGCCAGGCTGCATCAGGCTCTGTTGTAACCACTTCACGTGCCTTACGTATCATTCAATCTTCCCAACAGCAGTGTGAGGCATTATAGTACTTTCTGGTATATTACGATACATTCAACAGATCAGGAACCTGAGGCTCAGAGAGGTCAGCTAAGTTTTCAGAGTCCCATCTGCTAATTAAGGTCTTTCCTCCCCAGAGTGTGGGGCTGGCAGTGAAGGGCCAGGGCCTAGGGCAGAAACAGGATGAGGAAGAAAGGAAAAGCAAGTCCCCGCTGAGGGGGAAGTACAGAGCCCATGCGGGGTGGGGCTGTGGCCCTCAGATGGAGACTCCTCTCCTCTGACTCTAGGGGACATCCTTGCCCCAGAGTCCTCCACTGGGGCTGAGGGTGTGGCCTTCGGCCTTCAGGATGTGATACAGAGTCTGTTTTTCAGTTTGCCCCAGGGACAGCAGTTGCAAAAACTAAGGTTTCTTCCTGCTCACACAGCTCTTCTGAGTTGATGAGGAGCTTTCAGATTGACTAATTTGCAGCCACAAGAGTGTGACTCTGAGTCTCCAGGCATTGTCAGTTGCCAGAAGCTGAGTGCTGGTCAGGATCCTTGAAAGACAACAGAGAGGTGCAGAGTGGGCTTTCGGGAGGTGGCCCGGGAACTGGCAGGCATGGGGAAGGCGCCTCGGTGAGTCCTGGGAATCCACTGACACCCGCTCACTGGTCAGAGGGTGGAGGCCTGCAGCGATGGAAGGGCCCGCAGAGGCCATCTGGAGGTGCTCAAACAGCACAAAGGGCACCTACTAGAAGCAGGACTTTGTTTAAAAAAAAAAAAAAAGGTCACATCGCAGCTTGGTCCACTGACTGGGTGGGGCCCAGAAGCCTGCGTCGATTTCAGGTTTCCTAAGCGAGTCGGACACACACCTTGGAGCAGAACTCTTGCTATTGCCTTACTGTCTCATTTTACAAATGGGAAAACTGAGGCCCAATAAGTTGCGGGGGGAGCAGGGCCCAGAGGGGGACCAGTAGAATGATCTCACTGAAAGGGAAGGAAAGGCAAAACCACCTCCCAGCCCTCACCCCCTTTTCTAGCTTGTTTTGTTTTTTTCCATTATGGCAGCTGTCTCTCAAAACAGCTTCAAAACATGTTTCTAGCATCCTCTCCCCCGTTGGGTTGGTTTTAATTCAGGTGGAAAATGACTTGTTTGCAGTAAGGAAGAGCTTGATTTCAGCCCAGCTGGTGTTTAATTATCCATGAGAACCTAGGATTCAGAGGCGGGAGACCCCAACTTCAGGCTTGGCTGGGCCAGAAAATCAATAGTCAGAGACACGGTGGCAGCCGTGTGCCAGCAAAGGAGCAGCGTGTTCCAAGGCTCAGAGCAGGAAGCCCCAGCCTGTCCGAGGAGTGGAACTTAGTAGGGGTTGAGGGGGCGTGGATGACCCCTGGGCTCAGAGTTGGAAGAGTGTCAGCCTCACCTCACTGAGGCTCAGTTACATCATCTGGAAAACAGAAATGATAAGCCTACATATTTAAGCAGGTTACACTAAAACTTAAACAAGATTCTGGATAGGCGCGGTGGCTCGCGCTTGTAATCCCAGCACTTTGGGAGGCTGAGGTGGGCGGGTCGCTTGAGCTCAGGAGTTCGAGACCAGCCTAGATGACAAAGCAAGACCCTGTCTCTACAAAAAAAAAAAAAAAGTAGCTGGGCATGGTGACATGTGCCTGTAGTCCCAACTACCTGGGAGGCAGAGGCAAAAGGGTCACTTGGGCCTAGGAGGCTGCGGTCACAGTGAGCTATATGTAATTGCGCCACCGTACTCTAGCCTGGGTAACAGAGACCTTGTCTCAAAAAAAAAAAAAGAAAAAAAGGAAGATATTTCTAACATGCCTACACCAGGGTTTGATAACATGAAAAGGCACCTAGCCGGGTTCACCCGCAGTAGGCTCACAGCCAGGGTGATGGCTGTACCCTTGGACCTGACAGTGTTGCTGCTGACAGCTTTGTCTGCTCAGGTTCAGCCGGAAAAGCCTCATCCCCAGGACTTCAAATCATACAACCAGGCTGAGGAGCGGCTGGAAGCCAGAGTAGCAAACAGACTTCCAGGCCCAGGAGAGCCCGAGAGCCCCCGTCCTCAGGATGCAGGCACCCATTCTCCAGCTGCCTCCTGAGCCCCGCCCTCGGAACGCCCCCTCGGGTCATCTGGAAGAGGCAGGTTTTCTCATGTTCCTTTTTTTGTTTTTGTAAACTTTTATTTTTGTATAATTTTAAATTTAGAGAAAAGAGTGAAAAACATTCCTGTCCATTTTATCCAGATTCATCAGCTTGTTTACATTTTACCTCAAATGCTTTATTACTGTCTCCCTATTTTTATATATGCATATTGATTTTTTTTCTATTAGCTGGGTAAGTTGCAGATATAATAATATCCCTTCACCCTTAAATTCTTCAAGTGTATATTTCTTAAGAACAAGGAAATTCTCTTATCTAACCACAGTACAATTTCTTAAATTAAGAAATTTATCACTGGCCAGGTGTGGTGGTTCACACTTGTAATCCCAACACTTTGAGAGGCAAGGCAGACAGATCACTTGTGCTCAGGAGTTCAAGACCAGCCTGGGCGACACAGCAAAATCCCATCTCTACAAGAAATTAGCCGGGGGTGGTGGAGTGCGCCTGAAGTCCCAGCTACTCTGGAGGCTGAGGTGGGAGGATTGCTTGAGTTGGGGAGGTGGAAGCTGGAGTGAGCTTTGATCATGCCACTGAACTCCAGGCCTGGGTGACAGAGTGAGACCCTGACTCAAAAAAAAGAAAAAAAAAAAGAAGAAGAAATTTAACATCAATACAATGCTATTGTTTAATTTGCACTTCATATTCAAATTTAATTTCATTAATTGTAATGTCCTTTAAAGTTTTTTTTTCTTTTTCTTAGTCTCCTTAATTCGGTGACAGTTCCCCAGTCTTTCCTTGACTTTCATGATTTTGACACTTTGGAAGATTGCAGGCCAGTTGTTTCATAGAATGCCTCTCAATTTGGGCTTGTGTCAAGTGCTTTCCTCATGATTAGACTCAGATGATGTGTTTTTGGCAACAGATACCACATATGTGATGCTGTGTCTTTCTCAGTGCATCATATCGGGAGGCACATGATGTCAATTTGTCTCATTATTGGTGGTGTTAACTCTGATCCCTTGATTAAGGTAGTGTCCACCAATTTTCTTCACCTTAAAGTTACTGTTTTTCCCTTTGTCATCTGTAAGTATCTTGTGGAAAAATCCTTTGAGACTCTGTAAATATGTAGATCATGGTTCTCTTCGTATCTTTGCCCACTAGTTTTAGCATCCATTGGTGATTTTCCAACTCCTTCATTCCATCTACATTTATTATACTGTAAGGAAGAATTTTCCCTTCTCCCATTTACTTATCCATTTAATTATATTTGTGTGGGCTTGGTAAGTTCTATTTCATCCAAAGAGTTATGGTCTGTTACTATTATTGTTATTATTATTATTATTATTTTTTTTTTGAGACAGAGTCTCGCTCCATCGCCAGACGCCAGGCTGGAGTGCAGTGGCACGATCTCGGATCACTGCAACCTCCGCCTCCTGGGTTCAAGTAATTCTCCTGCCTCAGCCTCCTGGGCAGCTGGGACTACAGGCACACGCCACCATGCTCAGCTAAGTTTTGTATTTTAGTAGAGACAGGGTTTCACCATGTTAGCCAGGATGGTCTCGATCTCTTTACCTGGTGATCTGCCCGCCTCCGCCTCCCAAAGTGCTGGGATTACAGGCGTGAGGCACCGCGCCCGGCTACTATTATTATTTATTATGACGCTCCGATTATCCCAGATTTGGCCGCTGTAAGCCCCTTATCGTGGCTTCTGTTTCTTTCTGTTATGACCCCATCATTTACTGAGCATTTCTTTACTTTCTGGCACAAGTTTTCAGGCTCATCTTGTAAGTTACCTGCCCCTCACTCTCAAATCAACCTTTCTCCAAGGATTCCTGGTTCCTTTCAGTGGTGAGTCCAGAGCTCTGGCTCTTAACTCATTATTCTTTACCTCTTATTTCCTAGAAATTGTTTGAAGTAGACTTTGAGGACACAGTTGAGAATTTTTGTTTGTTTGTTTGAGAAGGAGTCTCACTCTGTCGCCAGGCTAGAGTGCAATGGCGCGATCTCTGCTTCCTGCAACTTCCGTGTCCCGGGTTCAAGCAATTCTCCTGCCTCAGCCTTGCAAGCAAGTAGCTGATACTACAAGAGTGAGCCACTGCCCAGCTAATTTTCGTGTTTTTGGTAGAGACAGGGTTTCACCATGTTGGCTAGGCTGGTCTCGAACTCCTGACCTCATGTGATCTGCCCACCTTGGCCTCCCAAAGTGCTGGGATTACAGGCATGAGTCACCGCACCTAGCTGACAAGTGAGGTTTTGTGTGAGCAGATGAACCAAGTAACTTTAGCTTATTGCTGGTACTGAGCCCCTCTGCATGCCCATGGTTTCGTGGAACCTAGAGAAACATGCATCCTTTTATTATTAACTATGTATTATCACTATAAACAGGAATGAGCATTTTTCCTCATTCTTACTCACTGACCCCCACTCTGTGCCAGGCTGGGGGAAAGCAGCCCAGCTCATCAGGCACTTCATGCCAGGCCAAGGGACTGGATTTCAAGCTAAGGGCACGAGCAGGGCACTGAAGGCCTTGAAGCCAGATGCACTCTCCTCTTGAGGGCTCAGGTTCCAGAACTTTCAGGGTGCCTCCTTACTCCTGACTTCAAGGCCTCATGGCCAAATCCCACAGAAATAGGAAAAGAAGGGAAACGAAGCTCTTTGCTTTAAACAGAACTAATGAAGCACGTGGCAGCTTCATCCAGCAGAAGGCATATTACCAGGCCCAGGAGCTAGCACAGCGGGAGGGGAGGGAGGTAGTGAGATATGACAAGCCAGACATTTCAAAACTGCCAGGCCAGAAAATCAGGAAGCAGTGGACCGAGAGAATCTGACTCTCCTAATTGGGACTCCTTTAGTACAAACACAATGACTTTTATTTTCCCTATCCACATTTATTAAAGCATCTGTCCAAGGCACAGGTTTGTATTCGCTAAAGTTTCTCTCTTGCAGGGCTGCCATGTACAGTTGAGCAGGTAGTTCACTGCTTAAAATGTGATAGGCATGGAGATGTGCAGCCCAGATTCCCCCTTCAGGGAAAGATCTGCTGCTCAGCTGCAGGGAGAGAGGTCATCACAGTCTCAGCTTTCAGTTCCTGCAGAGCCAGCCTCCACTGAGGTTATGCCGTTTCTGGGGTAGCCCACATCTCATGAGTGATGGCGGCAGGAGTGTAGAGGCCCATCCACTTAGCTCTGAAGCTGGATGACTTTGAACACTGCTGGTTTAGCTGAGACTTTGCTGAGCTGTGGCACAGGTCAACTTCCCTCTACCCAAGCCTGCTTCCCTGTCGTTTCGTAGGTGTTGACTGCTAAGAAATATCACGTGCCCCGAATTCTGTCTCAGTGTCTGCTTCTACAGAACCTAACCTGAAACACAAAGGTATCCAGCCAAGGGGATGAGTGAGGTCTGAAAACCATACCTCATTCTTCTAGCCAAGTGATATAAACATGAGACTTCAACAGCCAAAGCAGGTGACATTTTCTAATCTTCATTAAGGGACAGTGTGAATGGCAGGGAGCCCAAGACAATCCTCGCCCTGCCTTGGGGCTCCCGACTGGGCACCTCCCACCCCGGCACTCCTCTCACCCCTGCTCCCTCTATCCACCCCCTGCCTCCCTCCCCCCGACCCTCTCCCCCACAACCCTGCTGTGCTCTGGCTGTGGTCCCTCTCTTTAAGCAAGCCTCCTCCCCCTGGATTTTCTTCCAATAATCCTCCTGAAAGGGTTTCCCGTTGCTCCAGGAGACTCAACTAGAGCAGCGCTTGTCCCCTGTCTCCTGCAGGAGAACTATGTTGTGAGGTTTTTGAATTTAGGCAGAGGCCCAGCTGGAGTGTCATCAATCTCTTCAGGACACTGCCAGGCCAGAGGATGTCAGAGAAGGAAGGACACCCAGGAACATCTGCAAATGGGTAGATCAGTGCGTACCAACATGAGGCTCTTGTTCAGGGTCAGAAAGTGAGCTAGTCACAGAACCAGGCTGTGGGTTTCAGAACTTCCTGGGACCCATTCCTGTCCATTCCTCTGGCCACCTAGTAGCTGGATTCACCTTATGTCCTCGTACTGAACCAACCCCTTCCTTTGGATCTCAGCCTCTGGTTTTGAGCTTCCCTGTCCATCCTCCTCCCCGCACCAAGCTCTCTCCCTCCCCCTCCTTCCCAGTCCCCTTTTTCCCCCCTCCCTTGCCCACTCTGCCCTGCCCTCAGAGCCCTTTGCTCACCTTCTCTGGTCTCGGACCTTGGTGTTGGCTTTTGCTTTCTGCCCATCTGTCTGAAGGGATCCTGGGGGCCCTGCTGGGTCAGTGTAGGGACACATATACCTGGCTTGTGGGGTCTCACTCTGCAGCATCAACTTCCAGAAGCCAAACGTTTATGACAGTCCCAACCAAGGAGATGCCATGCTGTCGCGATAAACAATTGCTGTGCTCCTACTGCGCTCCAGGCCCTGCGCTGTGTGCTGCGCATTCACGGGTCTTGGTCCGCACGAAACTGCTTGAGGGTATTATCACCTCTATCACACAGACCAGGAAATGAGGCTCAGGAGGATGAGGCCATGTGATTAGTAAGAACCCCAGAGCTGTGTGACTGAAACCACTCCAAGCCCACCTTCTCTTCTCCTGTAACTCCTGTGTCCCCACACAGACGCAAGGACAAAGCCATAACTGCGACCGGCCACACCAGAAAGCTATCTCAGGAAGACACTCAGGTCATAAGAATCAAGGGATTATTGAGAGATTTTAAAATGTTCATATGCTGTGTCCAGAATTTCCATGACTACAAATCTACCCCAAGGTAATAAGAATCACAAGAAACAATTCTATACAAAGACGCTTGTAACAGTATTATTTACCAAAGAAAAAACCGGAAAACTACCTGAATGTCCAAGACTACTTCTCACATCTGTAATCCCAGCACTTTGAGAGGCTGAGGCAGGCAGATCACTTGAGACCAGCCTGCCCAATATAGCAAGACCTTGTCTCGAAAAAAAAAATCAGAAAAATTAGCTGGATGTGTTGTTGCACACCTGTGATTCCAGCCACTCAGGAGGTTGAGGTGGGAGGATCACTTGAGCCCAGGAGGTCAAGGCTTTAGTGAACCACGATCACACCACTGCACTCCAGCCTGGGTGATAGAATGAGACCCCCCACTTAAAAAAAAATCAGAAACCAAAAAACCATGGCATTGCTTTATTGAAAATACATCACGACTATTGAAAATGTTTACCAAGAGTTTTATAATATTATAGGGCAAATGTTTATTGCCAAATAAAAATAGCAGGTTAGGCTGGGTGTGGTGACTCATACCTGTAACCCAGCAATTTAGGGGGCTGAGGCAGGCTTATTGCTTGAGCCCAGGAGTTCAAGACCAGCCTAGGCAACAAGGAAGACTGAGTCCTCTACGAAAAATACAAAAATTAGCCAGGTGTGGTGGCACACCTTGGCTCCCCACTGGGCACCTGTAGACCCAGCTACTTGGGAGGTGGAGGTGGGCAGATCGCTTAAGCACGGGTGGAGGGGGGTGGCAGGGGGGTGGAATCTACAAAGACCCTATCTATAACAACAAAAACAACAAAAAAGCAGGTTAACAAGGACTCTGAATAGCCAAAGAAATCCTGAGGAAAAAGGATAAAGCTGGACACATCATACTTCCAGCTTTACCTGACTTCAAAATTTACTATAAAGCTATAATAACCAAAACAGCATGGTACTGGCATAAAAACAGTCACATAGACCAATGGAACAGAATAGACAACCCAGAAATAGATTCACTTATTTACAGTCAACTGATTTTCAACAAAAGTGCCAAGAATGTCCTTTGGGGAAAGGACAGTCTCTTTAATAACTGAGTGTGGGGAAAACTGAATATCTATATGGAGAAAAATGAAACTAGATTCTTATCTCTCATCATTTAAAACATTAAATCAAAATTGATGAAAAACTTAAATATAAGACCCCAAACTAGAAAACTATTAGAAGAGAACTGGAAGCAGCTTCTCCGCTCCTTCTTGAATATCCGCCTGGTTCAGCCCGCCTGCCTCCACTCCAGCCTCCACCATGTCCATCAGGGTGACACAGAAGTCCTACAAGGTGTCCATCTCTGGCCCGCAGGCCTTCAGCAGCCGCTCCTACACGAGTGGGCCCGGTATCTGCATCACCTCCTAAAGCTCTCCCGAGTGGGCAGCAGCAGCTTCCGAGGTGGCCTAGATGGAGGCTGTGGCGGGGCCAGCGGCATGGGCATGGGCGGCATCACTGCCAACTCGGTCAACCAGACCCTGCTGAGCCCCCTTAACCTGGAGGTGGACCCCAGCATCCAGGCTGTGTGCACCCAGAAGAAGGAGCAGATCAAGACCCTCAGCACCAAGTTTGCCGCCTCCATCGACAAGGTGCAGTTCCTGGAGCAGCGGAACAAGGTGCTGGAGACCAAGTGGAGCCTCCTGCCGCAGCAGAAGATGGCTCAGAGCAACACGGACAACACGTTAGAGAGCGACATCAGCAACCCTCGCGGCAGCTGGAGACTCTGGGCCAGGAGAAGCTGAGGCTGGAGGCGGGCACTGGTGGGGAGCTTCAAGAACAAGTAGGAGGATGAGGTCAATAATCGAACAGAGATGGAGAATGAATTTGCCCTCATCGAGAAGGATGCGGATGAAGCTTCCATGAACAAGGGGGAGCTGGAGTCTAATGAAAGGGTGACTGATGATACTGACTTCCTCAGGCAGCTGTGTGACCAGGGGACCCGGGAGCTGCAGTCCCGATCTCAGGCACATCTGTGGTGCTGTCCACGGACAGCAGCCGCTCCCTTGACACGGACAGTGTCATTGCTGTGGTCAAGGCGCAGCACGAGGACATTGCCAACCTCAGCCAGGCGGAGGCTGAGAGCCTGCACCAGAACAAGTATGAAGAGCCGCAGACGCTGGCTGGGAAGCACGGGATGACCTGCCGAGTACAAAGACTGAGATCTCCGAGATGAACCAGGACATCAGCGGCTCCAGGCTGAGATTGAAGGTCTCAAAGGCCAGAGGTCTTCCCTGAGGCCATCATCGCGGATGCTGAGCCGCGCGGGGAGCTGGCCATTAAGGATGCGAACGCGAAGCTGTCCGAGCTGGAGGCCGCCCTGCAGCAGGTTAAGCAGTACATGGCACAGCAGCTGCATGAGTACCAGGAGCCGATGAACGCCAAGCTGGCCCTGGACATCTAGCTCACCACCTGCAGGAAGCTGCTGGAGGACAAGGAGAGCCAGTTGGCATCTGGGATGCAGAACATGAGTGTGCATGTGAAGATCACCATGAGCTGAGCTCGAGCTATGGAGGCCTCACAAACCCCAGCCTCAGCTACGCCCTGGGCTCCAGCTTTGGCTCTGGTAGGGGCTCCAGCTCCTTTAGCCGCACCAGCTCCACCAGTGCCATGGTTGTGAATAAGATGGAGACCCCCGATGGGAAGCTGGTGTCCGAGTCCTCTGATGTCCTGCCCAAGTGAATGCCCTGCCCAAACTACCCCTCCTGCAGCTGCCCCAGAGACCATGGGGGAGGCTGAAGCCCACCCACAGGGTGGGGGGAGCTTACTGACTGGGGCACCCCCCTTGCCCATGCCTCCAGCTACAAACCAATTAAATTTTTCCAAAAGAAAATCTCAGCTAGTTCTGCCCCTCCCCCCCCAAAAAAAAAGAAGGAAAAAAGAAAAGAAAACAAAAACTACTAGAAGAAAACATAGAGGAAACACTTCCGGAAATTCGACCTAAAATGCACAGGCAACAAAAGCGAAAAATAGACAAATGGAATTAGATCAAACTAAAATGCTTCTGCACAGCAAAGGAAACCAACAACAGAGTGAAGAGACAGCCTGCAGAATGGGAGAAAATATTTGCAAACTATTCATCTGACAAAAGACTAATATCCAGAATATACAAGGAACTCAAATAACTCAACAGAAAAAAATAAATGATCTCATTTCAAAATGGGCAAATGAGCTGAATAGACATCTCTCAAAGACGTACAAATGGCCAACAGATACATGAAAAAATGGGTGACATCACTAATCATCAGGAAAATGCAAATCAAAACTATGATGAGATATCATCCCATCCCAGTTAGAATGACTACCATAAAAATGATAAAAAATAACAAATGCTGAGTATATGGAGAAAGGAGAAGACATATGCCGTTCATGGAAATGTAAATTAGTACCGCCATTATGAAAACCAGTGTAAAGTTTCCTCAAGAATCTAAAAATAGAACTACAAGATGATCTCATAGTCTCACTACTGGGTATACATCCAAAGGAAAGGAAATCAGTATATTGAAGAGATATTTGCACTCCCATGTTTATTGCAGCACTATTCACAATAGCAAAGATATGGAATCAATCTAAGTGTCTATTACTGGAGGAATGGATAAAGAAAATCTGGTATACATACACAATGGACTGCTATTCAGCCAGAAAAAAGAATGAAATCTTGACATTCGCAGCAATACGGTTGAGCATGTAGGACATTATATTAAGTGAAATACGCCAACGACAGGAAGAAAAATACCACATGTTCTCGCTCATAGGTGGGACCTAAAAGAGTTTAGTGCATAGAATTAGAAAGTAGAATAGCAGTCACTAAAGCCTAAGGGTGGGGGATGGTAGAAGTTAAAGGATACAAAATTACAACTAGAACAGGAGGAATAAGCTCTCACGTTCTATAACACCCTAGGATAACTATAATCAACAATTTACCATATATTTAAAAATTGCTAGAAGAGTGGATTTTAAATGTTCTCAACACAAATAAATGATAAAGGGGCTGGATGTGGTGGTTCACGCCTGTAATCCCAGCACTTTGGGAGGCTGAGGTGGGTGGATCACAAGGTCAGGAGTTCGAGACCAGCCTGACCAACACGATGAAACCCTGTCTCTACTAAAAAAATACAAAAATTAGCCAGGTGTGGTGGCGGGTGCCTGTCATCCCAGCTACTCAGGAGTCTGAGGCAGGAGAATCGCTTGAACCCAGGAGGCAGAGGTTGCAGTGAGCTGAGATCATGCCATTGCACTCCAGCCTGGGTGACAGAGGAAGACTCTGTCTCAAAAATAAATAAATAAATAAATAAATAAATAAATAAATAAAGATGAATAAGATCACAAAACAAGTGGATGATGTGTCAGAGCAGGGGGCGGTCTGAGTGCTGCCCGGGAATGACAGGCACATAGTGGGAGCCTGCAGAGCCTGCTGAATGCAAGACTGGCTGATTGAATGAGGGGCTGTTTCATTACCCAGAGGGAGGCAGGAGGGCGGGGGCACTGAAGGACAGAAAGAGATGTGGCGGAGGGATGAGCGCCCACAGTTTGACATATGTGCAGGCTGTATCTCTGAAAGGAGAAATCGAGCCGTAAAAATTTAGTAAGGCCACTTTTTTGAACCACTTTAAATGCCAGGCCACGTAGTTTCAGAGATCTTCTGCAGATGAAGGCTGCTGTTATAAAATATGGTTTCGAAGCATTAAATTGGAAGCAAAACAGTAAATAGAGAAACAACGGCAGTGCCTGGTGATACGTGGACAGGGTGAGCTGGAGGCAGGGAGGCAGATGAGGATGCTGGAGAGGGGCTGGGCCAGGGCCAGCTGGGGACAATGGGAAGGGAAGAGCTGATGGGTGACAGGGGCTGGCTTCTGACATCGCCTTCCTCTGATCCAACAGCTCGGCCTCCTTGATAGCCAGCCTCAGCCTCACCCCATCAGGGTGTCAGTCCTGACCAGAGAGGAGGATAAGCAGGCAGCCATCAGCCAGTCTCACAAGCCCTGCTGGGGTTGTCGGCTTCCTCTCTGGATGAAGCATACTAACACGGTGAAGTGTGTGGCATTCCCCTGGCATACAGGTCCACTCAGCCTCTAGTTCCGGATTTACATCTTTCAGACCCATAAGTGCCACTTCTTCTAGATATGGGCCTCTTCCTCCAGCCAGCCAGAGCTGGAGTTAGGATCCTGAACCCCAAGCCAAGCTACATATGGCCCCGATGCCAAGAGCCACCCGGCTCTCCATGGGGGCCTGTGTCTGTCCCCCTCGTTCTTACTGCAATTAACAATGCTGCATTTGCTTACTTGCTGTTTGTCTCTGATACTGTGTAATGTCAGCTCTTTGACGCTAAGACTGACACATCACTTGTTCACAATTGTATCTTGCAACTAGCATGGTACCTGACACATACATACCTCAAAAATGGTTGTGGGATGAATGAGTGGTTGTTACCCTCATAGTGGGTGCCCTTAACCCAGCCAGGGGGCCATGTTTATTTCCTAAGGGTCAGCCACCCCCTCCACCTTCACTCTAGATTGCCCCAGAGGCACTCACACCCCCATGGGCTCCTACTCACCTCCCCACTCTCCTACCCTAATCTCACTGGACTTGTCCCAGGCTGTCCTTAACCATCAGAGTCATGCCATGGGTTAAGGGCCTAGGGGACAAATAAAAGTCCTTCCCTACCCCATCCTCCCACTACTTACTGTGTGGTGGTGTCTATTATACAGAGAAGTCATGGCTGTGTCTTTCTGAGATAGGGCCATCCTGACGGCCATCAAGGAAGGCCCCTGCTCCTCTGCTAGGCGGAGGTAGGAAATGGAAGTTCTGGGCCAGGCAAGGTTGGGGAGAGCTCAATCCCTCTTGGTCTGCATTTGGAAAATCTGGATGAATGAGAGGAAATCCTGGAGTCAGGGAAGAAAGATGACACTGGGGTCAAGACGGGAGACACCCAAGCTGTGCCCCAAAGGAGTTTTCCAGGATTGGGTGCTGCCTGGAACAATTTCCATTGTTCTTCCTCATGCCTTTATCTGAATGGTCTTTACCACCCCCACCCCTTGCTGAGCTGCCACCTGGCAGCTGCCCTTGCCTCAGGCTGCTTCTTGGATGCTAGGGTAACAGCGCCCTCTAGAGGCCAGGAAGGTGGGCCAGCAGAAGTCAGCACAAGCCCCCTAGACCCCAGGTCAGGGCTTGAAAAGCCTGGTGTCACAGCCAGCCTGGATGTTTCTGAATTTTATTTAGCCCAAGAAGCCTGAGCTTCCTATGGCGGCTTCAGTCTAACAGTTAGTGACACTGCACCCACCCTGGGTCCAGGGGCAGGTGCAAAGGTCAAGGAGGCACCACCTCATCCCAGGGTGTCCCTGCTCAAGTTTTCTGCCTGCCCCGCCCTGCCCCAGGCCTCCTCAGCCTTGGGACAAGAGGTGGCTGCTCCCTACCCCGAGCTGTGCAGAAGGGGCAAGCTCGGGTGCAGGACTCTCCAGCAAGTCCTTCGCAGTTGCTGGGCTGCTTGACTGAACCCCGGGGATACCTTGTCCCAGTGCAGAGGGGTGGGGACTCGTGGATCTCAGCTGTAACCTCCCTACCCCAAATCCTGTTGTTTTGAGAGTTAATTCTGGAGCTACAGGGAGGATGGGAGGCATTACTGCTCTTCAGACCTCCAGAAGGTCTCTTTCAGGCACAGGAAAGGGGTTTGGGCACCTGCCGTGCTAGCGGTTTTCCAGACTGAAACTTCTGTATCAGTCTTATGACTCAGAAATTCTGTTGCTGTGCCTGTGATGAGGGAGCGAGGGGCAGCCGGAGGGGCCACCTGGCCGGCTGATGCGCCAGAGGTACACGGATTACGGATATAATGGATATATCTTAAAACCAAAGTATTTAGTGAGAAAAGTAGGAAGCAAGGTGAGATTTTTATAACATAATGCCATTCCTGTATGTTAAAAATAGACAAGCGCTAATTTGTAGCATTGTGTTATTGCCTCTGGTGTTAATAAAACGAACACGTGAGACTCTGGCACCTGTATGGAAAAAGATTTAAAATACTTATTTTTAGGATATGAGGTCAACATGTTTTCATCTAAAATCTGGACATTAACTTCACAGGCAAAGATGATTACATAACATCTCTCTTATGTTAGGGACTTTTTAATCTGGAACTTTTGCATAGTCACATAGTTGGAAGGTATTTCAGTGGTATTTTCAACAATTCAGCACACTTTTTTAAATGTGCTTGAAAATTCTATAAATTGACTTAGGAATACTATACTTAACTGGGACTGTAAATATGCATGTATATTTTTATATATGTATATCCACGATATATATTTTTCTCCCTAAATTATTTTTCATCTTCACATTGCTTTGGCCCTGAGTTTGAAATAACAAGCTTATTCTAAGCAGAGAGGAAACTGGTGAAGGAGGATGATTTTGAAGAGAGTTTTGAGAAGTACTTATGTTTCTCCTCCCTTTAACCTCTTGAAAATAATTATAGCCACAACATCACACCTAAAAACAATTAATAATTTGAATATCATCAAATATCCAGCCAGTGTTCAAATTTCTAATTGCCTTTTAAACATCACCAAAAATTTATTTCATTTTGTTTAGATTGTTTGAATCTTAATCTAAATAAGTTTCACAGGTTGTGATTCTTTTAACTATCAGTTTCCTTTACATTTCTGTTTGTTTTTCTTTACAGTCTATTTGTTTAAGAAACTAGATAATTAGGCCTGGTAAGGTGGCTTACGCTGTAATCCCAGCACTTTGGCAGGCTGAGGCGGGTGGATCACTTGAGCCCAGGAGTTCGAGACCAGCCTGGGCAACATAGCAAAATCCTGTCTCTGCCAAAAAACAAAATCAAAAATTAGCCAGGCCTGGTGATGTGCACCTGTAGTCCCAGCTCCTCAGGGAGGCCAAGGCAGGAGGATCACTTGAGTCTGGGAGGTCAAGGCTGCAGTGAGCTGTGATCATGCCACTGCACTCCAGCATGAGTGACCAAAAAGACCCTGTCAAAAAAACAAAAAACAAAAAACAAAAAAAAAAACAAAGAAAGAGAGAGAGAAAGAAAGAAAGAAAGAAACAAGATCATTTATCCGTAGTGCTTCCCGCAGTATGGATTGACTGATTGCATACCCACTGTGTCCTTTAATATTTCCTTCGGCCTCCTTCAAATTGCCATTTGAATCTAGATTTAGGTCCAATTTTTTGGCAAGAACACTTCATAAGAGGCCTGTGATGTCTGGTTTTCTCAATTTGTGATATTAGCAGATATTGCTGATCAGTGCCGCTATCCATTAATTAGGGGTTGCCACATGGTGGTATTCAGATTCTACCATTCCTTCTTGATTTATGAGCTGAATTACTTCTAGAAAAAGAAACTTCTCCTTAGCTACTATTTGGTTACCCAGTAGTAGTTTGTACAGTACAGGCAGAATAAATGCTCAATTATTTCTCTTTATCAGTTTATGAACCATTGAATACTCCAGTTATGTTAAGTTCTGTGTTTTCTTTTTTCTTTTTCTTTTTTTTTTTTTTGAGACAGGGTCTTGTTCTGTCACCAGGCGCCAGGCTGGAGTACAGTGGTGTAATCTTGGCTCACTGCAATCTCTGCCTCCTGGCTTCAAGCAATTCTCTTGCCTCAGCCTCCCTAGTAGCTGGGACTACAGGTGTGCGCCACCACGCCCAGCTAATTTTTGTATTTTTTAGTAGAGACGGGGTTTCACCATGTGGGCCAGGATGGTCTCGATCTCTTGTCAACAAAAAGTTGTCTGCAGGCTATATCCTTTGGGGGTTGTACAGACTGTTTAGAACAGTTCATCTGTGTGCTGACTTCACCAACCAGACGCACAGTATGTTTATTTGCTTCTTTTGGGGGGGGATTCCTTTTTATATAATTTTTTTTACTTTTATGAAATACTCAGTTCCAAAGTCACATGTACAAAACAAGCTATCTTCAAATAAGTCCAGCTTCCATCCCTATCTCTTCCGTTCTGCTCCCTGCCTCCTCCTACAGGTAGCCACTCTTCATTGCTTTATCTTTCTGTTGCTTGTGTGCTTTTAAATATAAGCAGATACATTTACATGTTTATATAGTTGCATCCCTGCCTTCCTTAGAGAAATACGAAACACACATTCCTTTTCTTAATAATATATTCTGTATGAAAACACTCTTCACGCCTTTCTCCAGCTGCCTAGTACTTCTTCGCACGCTGTGCCATAGTTTATTCAACCAGCCTATTGATAGACATTTGGGCTGTTTCTCATTACAAATAGTCCTGCAACTCATTGCCTTTTTTTGTTTTGTTATGTTTTGTTTTGCTTTGAGATAGAGTCTTGCTCTGTCGCCCAGGCCGGAGTGCAGTGGCGTGATCTCAGCTCACTGCAACCTCCCTCTCCTGGATTCCAGTGATTCTCCTGCTTCAGCCTCCCAAGTAGTTGGGACTACAGGCACGCACCACCACACCCAGCTAATTTTTGTATTTTTTTTAGTAGAGACGGGGTTTCACCATGTTGGCCAGGCAGGTCTCCAGTTCCTGGCCTCAAGTGATCTGCCTGCCTCAGCCTCCAAAGGCGCTGGGATTACAGGTGTGAGCCACGTCGTGACTTGCCTGCCTTTTGTATTTTGATCCAAGTTCATTTAGATGCAAATCCTCTGCATCATTATCATTTCACCGAGTTTTTCTATATTACCAATGTGGTCAAGACTCTCCCCTGCTTAAAACCCAGCAAAGCCTTCTGATCACTCATAGGATAAAGTCCAAACTCAGCTCGACAGACAGTACCCATCAGACCCCTCCTGGTCCCTTGTATTGGTCTACCTTCTGGTCAGAGGCATTCGAACCAGAGCGACTCCATCTTGAGTGAGGGCTAGGAAAATGAGGCTGGGACTTGCTGGGCTGCGTTCTCAGAAGGTCAGGCATTTCTAGCCTCTAGATGTTTATAGTTAAGGGAACAAATTAATACTGTTTACTAAACAGACCCAGACTTGGGAGTGTCCAGATATCCTGATATCTGGAGAACAATTTTGCTTTAAAGTTAATAATATAGATTCTTGCAACATATAATAATTAAGAAAATTAATTCTTTATCACAAACCCTTGTAGCAGAGCACATCTCTCCATATATACAAGCATTGTATGTAGGGCGGATGCGTTCCTCTCTTACTGTTGGGAACGTCCTGCTCCGTCTATGGAGTAGCTGTTCTCTCACCACTTTACTTTCTTAATCAACTTGCTTTTACTTTGCACTGCGGACTCGCCCGGAATTATTTCTTGTGTGAAATCCAGGAAACCTCTCTTGGGGTCTGGATCAGGATCCTTTCCTGTAACATTCTGGCCCTCTCTACCCAGCACCTCTCATGCCCCTCTCCACTCAGGAGGAAGCCCACACTGCCCTGACTCTGGGCTGGGATGCCCACACATGCTCTACTCTATGTGTTTTTTGTTTTTTTTGAGATGGAGTCTTGCTCTGTTGCCAGAATGGAATGCAGTGGTGTGACCTCAGTTCGCTGAAACCTCCGCCTCCTGGGTTCAAGCAATTCTCCTGCCTCAGCCTCCCAAGTAGCTGGGATTACAGGCATGCGCCACCATGCCCAGCTAATTTTTTTGTATTTTTAATAGAGACGGGGTTTCACCAAGTTAGCCAGGATGGTCTCCATCTCCTGACCTCGTGATCCACACGCATCGGACTCCCATAGTGCTGGGATTACAGGCGTGAGCCACCGCGCCCAGTCTCTCTGCTTAGAAGGCTTGATGTCCTTTTCTTCACCTGGCTAACTGTATAGCAGCCTGTGTAAACTTATCAGTGTCAATTCCAGGCTGTGATTTATTTTCTTTCTTTCTTTCTTTTTCTTTCTTTCTCTTTCTTTTCTCTCTCTCTCTCTTTCTTTCTTTCTCTCTTTCTCTCTCTCTCTCTTTTTTTTTTTTTTTAGAAGATGAGTCCTTTAGAACCTGGGCTGTGATTTTCTTGTGTCCACCTCCTCCTCGTTGATGGCACCTTCAGAGCTGGGGCTGACTTAATATCCCCAGTGTCTGGACACAGTGACTCATGCCTATAATCACAGTGCTCTGGAAGGCCCAGGCAGGAGAACCACTTGAGCTCAAGAGTTTGAGATTAGCCTGGGTGACACAGCAAAACCCCATCTCCACAAAAAAATTTAAAAATTAGCCAGGTGTGGTAGCTGCTCCTGTAGTTCCAGTTACTTGGGAGGCTGAGGTGGGAGGATCTCTTGAGACCAGGAGTTCAGGGTTTTGCAGTGAGCTAAGATGGCATCACTGCACTCCAGCCTGAGCAACGGAGCAAGACCCTGTTTTATGAATTTTACATATATATACATATATGTATCTATATACACAAACATATATTTTATATATATACAATATATACATGTATATAATATATATTTTATGTATGTATATTACACACACACACACATCCCCAATGACCAGCAGGAGCTCAGTGGCTCTGTGGGCTCAGTAAATGTTTGTGGAATGAATGAATACTTGTCTTGCCTCTCCTTTCAAATAAACAAAAACGGCTCCAGGTCACAGCCGTACCTCTTGCCAAGCAGAGAAGCAGCTGCACTATAATGAAATCTCCTTGGTGCTATTCTTTTTGTTATCCTTCCGAAGGGAAAACATTTTACTCTTATTAGATGTTTATGAGAAAGACTGGAGCTATCATCATTGTGGGGGGAAAAAAAGACTTTCTAATCCAGAAACTCAAGTAGTCCAAGAATTTTATGACAAAGTTCTGGTTCTGTTGGAAAAAACAGACTCAGAGCCAGCAAGTATTGGGCAGACAAAGGAGGGCCCTGGCTGGCAGCCCTCCCCTCCATGGCCTTCTCACATTTGGCCCCTTTAGAGTCCAGGGAGTCCCCCCAGGTTCACCTCTGAGACCCCACCAGGGCAGGCTCTGACAGTCTCCTAGGCTACCTTCAAGACAGGTTTCCCCCAGCATGGCAAAACCAACTCTACCTACGCCCTTCCCATTGGCCCAGGCTCCGGGGCTGCCTGCCTTTTCCCCTGTCTGCACCAAATGTGGTGAAAGGCTTGGTTAAACCCAAACTGCAGCCTCTGCCATCTGCTGCCACTGCGATCCTCGACCCCAGCACGGAAAGCCTTCACTGTGTGCCATCCCTGGAAACGGACATGCGAGGCCCGTGGCTGCAGCGGCACACACTCACGTTTTTCCCCTTCCCCATAAACATCACCACCTTGGTGACACCACATCCCAGGAAGTGTGTGGGCAGCTCGGGGGAAGCCTGGGAGGGGAGCAGAAGTTCCAGTTGGGAAAGGTGTCGAAGAACCACAGACTCAGAGGAGCTCCTGTCGGAAAGGACTTGATACTCACCCAGGACACTCCAAAGGGAGCCCACGTGGGAGGGCTCCAGATCCCTGTCCCAGCGGTCACCAAAGAGGCCCTGCTTTGATTGTTTTATAAATTGTGGTACCACAGTGTATTAGCTCATTCAAAGAAAGAGTTCTGCTTTAAAACATGTTTTTAAGGTCTACAAAATATTGACCCTGGTACAGTTTCCTGCCTGATACAAGAATTGCCTTTCCTATGGCATCTCCGTCACGTGACCAACCAGACTTCCATACTCCCAGTGCCAGGAGCTCCTTTTTACCCCTCAGATGTCATCCCATTGTTGGGTAGCTCTGTTTAGCAAAAGGAGCCCTTGACTGTTTTTCCACGGTTCACTGCAAGCCTCCTGTTCCTGGTCCTCTTCCACATGGAGACAGAGCCCACATCCTTCCCCTCTCCCCACCTCATCCGTTCTCCATATTAAACGTCCTCAGGTCTTTGGTCTGCTCCTTTGATATTTAACAGACCATTACCTGCCCTAAAGGGACTCTCTTGTCAGAAGTAAAAATGTTTTATGGCTATCACCTCAATTTGCTCTGCCACTGTCTCCAAATAGCAGATGCTTTTCTCTTTAGACTAGATGTTGTTTTTTGTCGCTTCTGAGTTCTTCCCCCTTTTAAAGGTGTGAAGATTGAAGGGTGGCCCCCAAAGCTCCCTAGGCTTTTGCAGCACTCTCCCCTCCACCCTCCCCTCTGGTCACAGTTGTTGCTGACACAACCTTAGAATGAGGCTACTTCAGGTGCACAGAATTAAGGCAAAGAATAAGGACTCAACTAAAAGCAAAGCCATTTGATGAACCACCCCAATAGAAACATGTTGAAATCGCTGGTTCTGACCATGCATGAGTCTCCCAGAGGACTTGTTAAAACACAGATTTCTGGGCTCGCTGGAGAGTTTCTGATTCCAGAGGTCTGGGTGGGGCCTGGGTATCTGCATTCATCCCCGTTCCCAGGTGATGCTACTGGTCACAGAGCTGCAGTTTGAGAGCCACTGGAGTGCATGGCTGTATCAGCCCATTTTCATACTGCTATGAAGAAATACCAGAGACTGGCTAATTTATAAAGAAAAAGAGTCTTAATGGACTCACAGTTCAACGTGGCTGGGGAGGCCTCACAATGATGGTGGAAGGCGAAGGAGGAGCAAAGGCACATCTTCCACGGCATCAGGCAAGAGAGTGTGTGCAGGGGAACTGCCTTTTCTAAAACCATTGGATCTTGTGAGACTTATTCACTATTACTAGGACAGCAGGGGGAAAACCCACCCACATGATTCAGTTACCTCCCACTGGGTTCCTTCCTCCGAATGTGGGGATTATGGGAGCTACAATTCAAGATGAGATTTGGGCAGAAATGCAGCCAAACCTTATCAATGGCCATGGAGAAATACCCCCAAAGAAAGCAAGACTGCAAGGCACAGAAGCGTTTCTAAGTGCCCAGTAGGAACGCATGTGCCTGGGCCTGCACACTCCACAGCTGCCTGGGCTTACCTGGGCTTCTTCCTGAGGTGCTTCCTCCCTCACCAGCAGCACCTCCCCAAAAATCGAGTCTCATAGAGCTGGACACAGAGCAGCTGACACATCTAACCTTGCCCTGCTGAACATTCTATCTCAGAGAGCAAAGGAAACTTTTCCTTTGGACTCAATTTTGGCCACTAAGAAAGAATTGACAAGAAAACAGCCGTTTTCGTCTTGGAGATGGCAATACCTAAGCATAGCCATTCCCTCATCATGCGTTTTAAACAGCCGTGTGTATTAAATGCCTGCAGACATTTCCTAGAGACCTTAAAAAGGAAAATTTCAAAATTCTGAGAACACAGGTTTTCAGGATATGTGACGTCCAATGGATGAGAACTACTTTAAAGTAACAATGACAACCACAGCTCTGGAGAAAGAGAAGCCAGATCTGGGCTGACACCACGGAAAAAAGATGTTAGAATTTGGAGGTTTCTGTTGGATTTAAAATATTTAACAACACCTGAGCATCAAAGACTGACAACAAACTGTGAAATTTCCCACACCAAGAGGGAAGGCAATTATGCTCAAGAGGCAGAGCTGTCAATTGGTGGCCAATATATGCAGACCAGAAGCCTTCAAGCCTTCATCTTTGGCATCTTAACTCCAGCTGCTGAGTTCAACTCACCTGGCAGCCTTATCAAAGCTTTGCTCCCCCCAACCCCGGCTTTTTTTTTTTTTTTTGCTTAGAAAGTCACTTTACCGAGATCCTGAAAATGCCAACGTTTTCAAACCATCATCACCTCTTACGAGAACTTAGATGGGCTTTAATCAAAATGTGTGTATTTCCTGGTGTAACCTTTAAGAGAAGCTGTGCCAGTACCTGCTGAGGTTTGATGAGGACTGTTTTATGACAGCGGGTTCCAGAACTTTCCTTTGCTTTGTATTTTGTTCCTGCTTGCCTCATCCTTCTGTTATTACCTAGCAAGGAAAGAATTTCCTTCTGTTTTTTTTCTGGTCTAAACATTCTCCCAGGAGAAAAACTGTCGGCTTCTCTACTGACTAATAAGCCCAAAGAGCCCGTTAATAAAAATTAAAGTTCATTTAGAAATTCAGGGTAGGTATAAGCCAATATCATTCATATTCATCATATTTTTGCTACCTGATAGAGCATAAACAGTGGATCAGCTTCCTAAGCTTGCACCAAAGGCGTGGATACAGGGTTTGCTTTCTAATGGAGCATATCAGGCTAGTCCTGTTGATGGTTCTGCCACCAAAATGTCTCCACTCTCTCCTCCCAGGACAGTTGCCTTACCCAAAGACCCGTTATTCCCTTCCCAGAGGAGTCTACACCCTCCTAACTGACCTCCCCACCTACTAATAATCCGTTCTCCACACACTTTCCTCAAAATGCAGGTCTGGGCACCAGTTCCTCTCTCAGCCCACAGGATCAAGTCTAAACTCCTTCTCAGGGGCACCACAGAGCCTCTATCCCAGCTTTGCATTGCCCAGGCTCCCAGCTCAGCACACCTGACCTGCTTTTCCAGCCCCAGGCAGGCAGGAGCTCATTCGGTCATTGGTTCCTTCCCTCAGCACACATGGAGCCCCCATTCTGTCCCTGGGCAACAGTTGTAAGAACAACAATAATAGAGGCAGGAGGAGTGGAGCTGGTCTGCAGTCCCAGCTACTCTGGAGGCTGAGGTAGGTGGATCACTTGTGGCCAGAAGTTCGAGTCCAGCCTGGGTAACATAGTGGAAACCCTCCTCCCCGCCTCTAAACTTTTTTTTTTTTTTTTTTGAGACAGAGTCTTGCTCTGCCGCCAAGCGCCAGGCATCAGGCTGGAGTGCGGTGGTGCAATCTTGGCTCACTGCAACCTCCACCTTCTGGGTTCAAGCAATTCTCCTGCCTCAGCCTCCCAAGTAGCTGGGACTACAGAGCCATCACGCCCAGCTAATTTTTGTATTTTAGTAGAGACGGGGTTTCACCATGTTGGCCAGGATGGTCTGGATCTCTTGACCTCGTGATCCGTCCGCCTTGGCCTCCCAAAGTGCTAGGATTACAGGCGTGAGCCACCGCGCCCGGCCTAAACATTTTTTTAAAAATTAGGTTGCTGAACTAATTTACACTCCCACCAACTGTATAAAAGCGTTCCTATTTCTCCACATCGAAGACAGTGTGGCAATTCCTCAAGGATCTAAAAATAGAAATATCATTTGGCCCAGCAATCCCATTACTGGGTATATACCCAAAGGATTATGAATCATTCTATTATAAAGACAAATGCACATGTATGTTTACTGTGCCACTGTTTACAATAGCAAAGACTTGGAACCAACCCAAATGCCCATCAATGATAAACTGAATAAAGAAAATGTGGCACATATACACCATGGAATACTATGCAGCCATAAAAAAGGATGAGTTTATGTCCTTTTCAGGGACATGGATGAATCTGGAAATCATTATTCTCAGCAAACTGATGCAAGAACAGAAAACCAAACACCACATGTTCTCACTCATAAGTGGGTGTTGAACAACGAGAACAGATGGACACAGGGAAGGGAAGATCACACACCAGGGCCTGTTGGTGGGTGGGGGGGGGCTAGGGGAGGGATAGCAGGGGGGATTGGGGAGGGATAACATTAGGAGAAATACCTAATGTAGATGACTGGGTGATGGATGCAGCATGGCACGTTTGTTACCTATATAACAAACCTGCACGTTCTGCACATGTATCCCAGAACTGAAGTATAATAAAAGATAAATAAAATAAAATAAATTACTTTGGTGCAAAAGAATCGTGGTTTCTGCCATTACTTTGAAATGGCAGAATCTGCAATTACTTTTGCACCAACCTAATAATTTAAAAAACAGTAATAACAGCTAACATTTATTGAGGACTTTGTGTGCCAGTCACTGTTCTTCAGGTGAGAACGAATTTAATCCACACAATGACCCTATTAGGTAAATTCAGGAACTTATCAACCCCACTCAGCAGTAATTAAAATAGAGACCCAGAGAAACAAAGGAGCTTGCCCAAGGTCAGACTTCACAGTTTATGGTAGAGGCAGAAGATCCCTAAGTGCGGTGGTGAAAGTGTGAAATTGTAGTGGGAGACCAGGGGGCTTCCACCATTCATTCAGTCATCCATCCACTCATTCACTAAGTATTTTTTGGATCAGATATTATGTTCCAGGAACTGTTCTAGGTGCTTAGAAATATGAAAGAAGAAAACAAAGACCCCTGCCCCCCAGGATCTTCTTATGTTCTAGTGGAAGGAAACAGACATTATAAATAAATTATGTAGCGTTTTTGAAGGTGGCAAGTGCTATGAGGAAAAAATAAGGGCAGGTGTAGGGGATGAGGAGTCAGTATGTGGGTGGCAGTTTGCAGTATTAAATAGGATGGTAAAGAGCAGCTGCATGAAGGAGGTGACTTTCACCAAGAGCTGAGTTATGTAACGATGTCACCCTACAGCTATCTGGGAGGAACATTCTTGGGAGAGGGAACAGCTCGTGCATAAGTCCTGAGGCAGGAGCCTGGTGTGTTTGAGGAGCTATAATGGTGTCCAGTGTGGAGGGAGAGGAGTAAATGAGGGGAAAACAGTAGAGAGATGATCCTGTAGGGCCTAGTAGTTATTGTAAGGACTTCAGCTCTTACCCTGAGTGAAATGGGGCAGGGCGGCAGGTGTTCTGTGTTCTGGTGCCCTGTTGAAAGTGGATCATGGAGAAGGGGGTGGAGAGCCGGAAAGAGGCAATCACGTTAATGCAGCCAAGAGATGACCCAGGCAGTGGTAGGGGGGACGGCGAGAAGTGGCTGGATTGGAAATGAAGTGAAAAAGGGGAGTCTACCGGGCATGGTGGCTCACGCCCAGCACTTCGGGAGGCTGAGGCGGGTGGATCACAAGGCCAGGAGTTCAAGACCAGCCTGGCGAAGATGGTGAAACCCCCTCTCTACTAAATATACAAAAAATTAACCAGGTGTGGTGGCAGACGCCTGTAATCCCAGCTACTTGGGAACTGCTTGAACCCAGGAGGTGGAGGGGGCAGTGGGCCAAGATCGAGCCACTGCACTCTTGCATGGGTGACAGAGCAAGACTCCGTCTCAAAAAAAAAAAAAAAAATAGGGGAGTCAAAGACTCCAAGGTTTCTGGTTGGGAGAGTGAGGAAGCCTTCACTGGGACTGTCTAGGAGGTCTTAGGGACTCTACCCTGTCTCTTTAACAGGTAGTTGTATACAGGTCTGTTCCTCTGATTTGGGATTGGCTATTAAAGGGCAAGGCCCCCGTGGCAGCCATTTTTGTTTCAGGACCGCCATTTGCTCCGCTCCAGGGTGCTCCATTCGCAGTGTGGCGTGTGGGCAACGTGCTGCCCGCCACCGTGTTTCACTTGTGAACAGCGCAATACACAACGCTGGAAGGACGAAAGGCGGGCAGGCAAGTGGGCGTCTCTTTGGATTATCACAGATTCATGTGAAGTCACACACCCTAAACAGGAAATCGCTCATTTAAATTCATTTAATACTAGCATTACATTTTTTAAAAATAACATCTACATTTTTAAATTCCTACAGACTTTTTTTTTGTCTTTGAAAGTTAAATTGTTAAATTCATCATCTCCACTTTTAAATTCCTCTCATAAAAAAAGGCAGTGTTTCTTCCTGTCTGTTTAAATCATATTCCACACTGAAATTGGTTATGTAACTTAGGAATGAAAACAATGTCATGCCTTACTTTTAGTTTGTCCCCTGGGAGGTTGGCCATGAGGGAGGGTGTACAAGAAACTTATTGAGGTAGAAGTGGGAAATCCATAAAGTCACAGCCGTAAAGCAATTTAATTAATTCATGCTTAATTAACTGGGAAACATAACATTCTTTTCAATAAAGGTTTCAAATGTAAAATACACTCCAATTCCAACTGGTTGCTAGGGAAAAGCAGGCAGAGAGAAAAAGTCAGAGCTGGAAGGAAATGGAAAGATCCACTAGTTGGACCTCTTCCTTAGCCCTCTGCTAAGGAAGCAAACCCAGGGAAGGCGGGAGCTACCCAGCAACAGTTTTTTGTTTTTGAGACAAAGTCTTGCTTTGTCAGCAGAAGCCAGGCTGGAGTGCAGTGGCGCGATCTCGGCTCACTGCACTCCAGTGCGAGCCGAGATCGCGCCACTGCAACCTCTGCCTCCCAGGTTCAAGCAATTCTGCCTCAGCCTCCCGAGTAGCTGGGACTACAGGTGCGTGCCACCACGCCCAGCTAATTTTTGTATTTTTTTAGTAGAGACGGGTAACGTTGAACGCCCCACTACTGAATAGCAGTGAGAACTTCTGACATCAACCCAGTGCTTTTCCCAGACACTGTTCTGCAGCTTCCTGGGAAGGCAGACGCAGAAATCAAGACGATGGGCTTTCAAAACCAGGCTCTTAAAGCAACTCAGAGCAACTAGGCCGATGGTTCTAAATAGGGGGTGATTTTGCACCCCCTGGGACACTTGGGCAATGTCTGGAGACATTGTTGTCTGGCACACCTTGGCCCGGGGAGGGTGGTACTAGCATCTCATGAGTAGAGGCCAGGGATGCTAAGATCCTTCTAAGCACAAGACAGCCCTCCGTGCCGCCAGTGAAGAATCATTCTGCACAAAATCTCAGCAGTGCCACCACTGAGAAACCCGAGCTAGACTGAACTTTCAACCCTAGCCAAGTATTCTAATCACCTGGGCCACCTCCGATCATCTGAATCAGCATCTCCAGGGAGGGAAGCCAGGCATCGATATTTTTGAAGAGCTCTCCAGATGTTCTTAATGTGCCCCAAGTTTGAGAATCACGGATTAAACTCCACAAATTGGAAAATGAACAAACAAAGCAAATAAGACATTTAGCCCCTGTTACATGTCTGGCAGAAACCGAAGGAAACAAAAAGAAGTCAGTAACACAGTCCCTGCCTCAGGGAGCTTGCAGCAGGGATTTGAAACAAACCGAGATCTGTCATTCACTGAGGGTAAGTTAGGCAACAGATGAAGAGCAAGGGTGGGAAGTGCGATGGGAAAGGGGGCGGCACGCAGCAGCAGTGGGAAACCAGGAACCCTGTGGTCATTGCCAAAGCTAAGCCTATTTGGTGGAGACTGCCTCCTTCATTTGGCATCTTGTCTTACCTTTATTTCCATGATCAGAAAAAGAATTATTTTCTCAGTCTGCTAGATCCAGATTCACCACTTAAGTTTTCTTTCTCCTAAAATTATAATTGTTTGTAACTTAATAATATTAAATATAATGTATTCTATGAGTAAATTCATGCTGCATTATTATTTTTCTTTAACATTATACAAGCAATTTTGTGTAACTGATACATTTAAGAAAATAATTGTCCCCCAACCGTGATTAGGTGAAACCCATCTTTCCCAGTGGGAGGCGGGTTCCTTAAGGATATCTTGGTCAGATTCCTTCACCTGCCTGTCATTTTTGTAACTATAGCTCTCTCATTTCACTATTTAAGACACAGACTTTTTCATTTTTAACGATCTCTATTCAAAACTAGTTTCCCTTAGAGGCACTGGTGGTTCTAGGCAGTGATTGTCAATCCTAAAGAGATTCATTTCTCCCTTGCTATAATTATGTAGTAGCATTTGCTTTACAATCTTGAAATGAAATTCATAGGTAGTATAACTAACTTATCGACATAAAAATTTAAAAAGATCAATATGTACTGATTACCTCTATTCCCCCATCTCTTCTGTATCCTCCTATGGCCTGGCCTTTGATTATCCCCACAGATTGCATCAGCCCGCTTCCCTAGCTCTGTGGGTTCATGGTGCAGCAGTCCAGCAGAAGGCACAGACAGGAGATGCAAAAGAAGAGAAATAGATGAGGGCATTTATTCCCTGCCCCACCAAGATACCTACAGTACAGGCCTGTCTCTCTGGTCACAGCTCATGGAGATGGAGGAGGGGCTGGGCTTCACCAACATTATACCTGTCCCAGGCCCCTTCAGGCTAAGGGGCAGCGAGGCCTCTCTGCTGTTGCTTATCCCAGGGTGCCTCACTAAGCCCAGTTGATTCCCTTAAACCCGCCCTCTACTCTGCAAATATTGAGCCCTCTATTTCCTGTTGTAGCAGGTGGTAGGGGTAAGGGCTTACTGATATACAGTGTAATGCTCTAACTAGAATAGGAAGGAGGAAAAAAAGGAAAGTAATTTTTATTAAAGAAGTATTATTTCAATATGTAAATACTTGGATATGACTTTACCAGAGACATATTGAAGTACTGCGGTCAGATGTTTGCACCGCAAATGAGCTAAGGACAAATGCAGGCAGTGGCAATGTCATTTGTGACTCAGTTTCCTAAATGGCAACTAACTCTTGAGAATGTTCTGAATAAAACAAAGCATCACATTCCTTTGATTTACATAGTAGCTGAATTTCTGGAAATGCTATGTCCATGAAAACTATATAAAAATAGTTTAAAATAGAGTTTGATTCTAGGCTTAAATAATCGCAAGCAGGCCTTTCATCGACATCTGGGGTCCAAAACCCCTGGGCCACAGACAAGTACCGGTTCATGGCCTGTTAGGAACCAGGCTGCAC
Source organism: Cacajao melanocephalus (assembly GCA_963573385.1). Lineage (NCBI taxonomy): Eukaryota > Metazoa > Chordata > Mammalia > Primates > Pitheciidae > Cacajao > Cacajao melanocephalus. The sequence goes on from CAUYLG010020626.1 coordinate 58,048, forward strand.
AGCAGGAGCTGAGTGGTGGGAGGGCGAGGGAGTATTTACAGCGGCTCCCCATCATTCTCATTACGGCCTCAGCTCTGCCTCCTGTCAGATCAGTGAGGGCATTAGATTCTCATAGGATTCAAACCCTGCTGTGAACTGCGCATGCGAGGCATCTAGGTTGCACTCTCATTATTAGAATTAATGCCTGATGATCTGTCACTGTTTCCCATCACCTCCAGATGAGAGTTGCAGGAAAACAAGTTCAGGACTTCCACTGATTCTACATTATGGTAAGTTGTATTAATATAATTATTTCATTATATATGACAATGTAATAATAATAGAAATAAAGGGCACAATAAATACAATGCATTTGAATCATCCTGAAACCATCCCCCAACCCTGGGTCCATGGAAGAATTGACTTCCATGAAACCCATCGCTGGTGCCAAAAAGGTTGGGGACCACTGATCTACACGAATGTCCACTGGGATGTTCTAAAACCATGAAAGACAGTGGATGATTAGTTCTTGTGCAAGACTGTCTCATAAATTGCAGCATCCTAGGATTCCTGGCCCTGCTTTTTTTTTTTTTTCTTTTTTCTTTTTGTTGTTTTTTTGTGATGGAGTCTCACTCTGTAGCCCCGGCTGGAGTGCAGTGGTGTGATCTCAACTCATTGCAACCTTCATCTCCTGGGTTCAAGCGATTCTCCTGCCTCAGCCTCCAAGTAGCTGGGATTACAGGTGCCAGCTACCATGCCCAGCTAAATTTTGCATTTTTAGTAGAGATGGGGTTTCACCATATTGGCCAGGCTGGTCTCGAACTCTTGACCTCAGTCAATCCTCCAGCCTTGGCCTCTCAAAGAAGTGCTGGATTACAGGTGTGAGCCACCACTCCTGGCTGACCCTGCTCTTTAAATGCTTTCAAAATGTCCCCAAGGGTCCTCCCATTGAGCACTAAATTTCAAGAATTGCAGTGGGGTGGGGTACGTATGTAGTCTGCTGGGGGGCAGGTGGAGCCGGGTTGGGGGTTGTTGCCATCTCTGGTGAAGATACGCTTCTCTCTTAGGTGGTCATCACTATACTTGGCTCACACTGATTAGTGAAGCCTTCTGAGGAGCAACTCTCTGGTGGGAAAGTCATGTGAGTTATGTTTTTTCTTTTAAAAATGGGCTTATGTTGATATAATTGACATGCCATAAAATTCACCCATTTAAAGTGCCCAATTTGAGTACAAAAAAGATAGAATGAATAAGACCTATTATTTGAGAGCATAACAGGGTGACTACAGTCAATAATAACTTAATTGTACATTTTTAAATAACTGTAAACACTTAAGGAGTGTAAGTGTATTATTTGTAACTTAAAGGACAAATGTTTGAGGGGATGGCTACCCCATTCTCCATGATGTGCTTATTTCACATTGCATGACTGTATCAAAACATCTCCTGTACCCCATAAACATATATACCTACTATGTACCCACAAAAATTAAAAATTAAAAAAAATTAAAAAATAAAGTGCACAATCCAGTGGTTTTTAGTATATTCAGAGTATTGTGCAACTATCACCATAATCTAATTTTAGAACATTTACATCACCCCAAAAAGAAATCAGGTACTTATTAGCCAACACTCCATACCCCTGTCCTTAGCCCTAGGCAAACATTAATCTGCTTTGTCTCTATACATTTCACATAAATGGAATTATACAACATGTAGACTTTTATGATTGGCTACTTTCACCTAATGATTTAAGGTTCATTCATGTTGTAGCACATATCAGTACTTTATTCCTTTTTATGGCTGAATAATATTGCATTGTATAGATATACACCACATTTTATTTTATCCATTTATCACTTGTTGAAAGTATAGATTGATTCCATTTTGGGGACTAGTATGAATAGTGCTGCTATGAACATTCTTGTACAAGTTTTTTTGTGGATATGTTTTCATTTCCCTTGGGTATATGCCTGAGAGTGGAATTGCTTGGTCATATGGTAACTATATTTAATTTTTTGAGTAACAGCCAGACTGTGTTTTCCAAAGCAGATGGATCATTTTACATTCCCACCAGCAATGCATGAGGATTCCAGTTTCTCCGTATCCTCTCCAACACTTGTTGTTGTCTGCCTTTTCATTATACACACACATTTAAATGAATCTCAAGTGGTATTTCACTGTGGTTTTTATTTGTATTTCCCTAATGAGCATCTTTTCATGTGTTGATTGGCCATTTGTATATCTTCTTTGGGTACATATCTATTCAGACAATTTGCCCATATTTTAATTGGGTGATTTGTTGTTTTGTTTCTTAGTTATTAAGTTATAAGAATTCTTTGTATATTCTAGATATGTAAATATAAACCACTTAGCAAGTATATGATTTACAAATATTTTCTCATTCTATAGGTTATCTTCTCACTTTCTCAATTTCTCTCTGAAGCACAAAATCTTTAATTTTGATGAAGTCCAATTTATCTATATTTTTGTTTTGTCATTTGTGCTTTTGGTGTCATATCTAAGAATGCTTTGCCTAACCCAAGGTTACAAAGATTCGCTCCAGTATTTTCTCCTAAGGGGTTTACAGTTTTAGCTCGTACATTTAGGTTTATGATCCATTTTGAGTAATGGTTGTGTATGGTTTGAAGAAAGGGTCTAACTTTATTCTTTTGCATGTAGCTTTCCAGCGGTTCCAGCATCGTTTGTTGAAGAGGCTATTCTTTCCCCATTGCATTGTCTTGATACCCTTCTCTATAAACGTGAGATTTTGTTGCTGAACTCTCAATTTGATTGCATTGATCTACATGCCTATCCTTATGCCAGTACCACACCACACTGTCTTAACTACTGTACCTACAAAGGTTTGTAAATGGGGCTTACAAGGGCCTCCCCCACTTTATATGTCTCCTCACATGGGGAATCCAGCTCCTGCTTAGCCTGTCCAGAACTGACAAAACCCATGGGGCTTAATAAAGAGGCAAACTGGAAATCATGATGCATAAGGACACTTCCGCAGTCTTGGATACACCCGACTCCCATGAAAACAGCTCATTAAGATGCAGTCAATCAAAGTGTGCAAACCACATAGGAATCAGTGAACTAACAGATGGGACCTCCACTAGAATTAACAGAATAATCCCAAAGTATTTTAAAATAAATATATTTAAATATCCAAAGAGCTAATGAATATAAAGATCACAAGAACAGACTAAGAGACATTAAAAAATACAGTCATTGAAATAAACTGATATTGTGTCAGCTCTCTCATCTTGTATCATTCCATTAGTAAATTTATTCAATGACTAGTATGTCCTAATCACATGCTGGGCAGGGGAGATACAGTGATGAAAGAAACAGTTGCAGCCCTCAAGGAGCTTGCTTTTTCTTTTTTCTTTTTTTTCTTTCTGAGACAGGGTCTTACTCTGTTATCCAGGCTGGAGTGCAGTGGTGTCATCACAGCTCACTGCAGCCTCGACTTCCTGGGCTCAAGTAATCCTCCCACCTCAGCCTCTTGAGTAGCTGGGACTACAGACACATGCCACCACATCCCGCTATTTTTAAATTTTTTTTTGTAGAGATGAGGTCTTCCTGTGTTACCCAGGCTGGTCTTGAACTCCTATCTTCAAGCAATTCTCCAGCCTCAGCCTCCCAAAGTGCTAGGATTAGAGGCATGAGTCACTGTGCCTAGCCTTTTTCACTTTAATGAAGGACAATTGATTTCTAGATCAACTTTTTACCTTTTCTTTTTGCCACATGAAATTTTATAAATTAGGTGTTTCTTATGTCTTTAAATTTAGCAGAAGGAAGGTGGCATCAAAGTAAATCATTCTTGCCTCTTTCCTTTTCTAAGCTCCCAGAAGCAGTTGTTTTGCTTTGGTGGGCTGTTTGGGAGTTTAGGAGAGTTTTGCCTAGTCATTTGGGATTATAAAGTGGAAGGGCTGAAAACTAATTGCTATATGACGGCAAGATAAAATTACTGTAAAGTAGCTTAGTCATAGCTCAGCCTCAGCCTAGCCTCCTTACCACCATGAAGGTAGTCCACAATTAACTTCAATCAAGTTTTTCATTACAGAGTACTCTTACAAAATAAATCACTTGCATGACATCATTTGTTGTAGACGGAACAACAAAGCATTAATTCAGACAGGCCAGCAGCTGGCACAAAAAGACCTTAGTTTATGCTTTTAGTTTATCTTGTAATGGAACAATCTCTGTACTTAGGTTACCAATCACCGCTAATGGTGCAATGCTGAGCAAAATGGTGATGCCTTCTGCTCATTGGGACCTGGTCTCAGAATAAAAACATCTCTGTGGAACAGAAAGCAAAAGTAGAGTTTTTTTCTTTAAGGTATGAAAAATCATGATTAAAAGCTATGAGATTTTTTTAAATCCCCTTAATCACTTTCAAATAGTTTTAAAAGCTCAAATGGTTTCCTTTCTACAGCTCTGGAACTAACTGGTTAATTTGAGATAAAGATAGAGCAAACGCTAGGTATTTAGCAGTACTTGTTATTCTTTGTGCTTGGATCCATTTCCCCCTCCCTGCCCCCAAATAAAATAGAGACATTTTAGTGGCTGCACTAGAGGCCCTTAGGTCATTGGTTACTAGTTGTAAAAAATTTTATAGCAAGCAGGATATCTGGCCAAATATTTATTTGACAAAAACTCAACGTTGAAATGCAGCGAATTAGTTGTTACTGCTCTTTAAAAACTTTTACTCTAGGTGGCTTTCCTAAATCATCTTCCTAAGTGAAAAAGATCTTGTAACTTTTGAGCTGAAATTTCTCACTCAAAAGGAGGTATTATAACACAGAAACGTTTGAGAAACAATAGCATAAATTTATCCTCACATTTTAATTGCAAAGGAATGATATTCTGGAACAGGCAAAACTGTAGAGACAGAACCATTAGGGAAATGCAAATCAAAGCCGCAATGAGATACCACTTCTCACCCATTAGGATGGCTACTATATTAAAAACACACACACACACACACACACAGAAAATAACAAGTGTTGGCAAAGATGTGGAGACAGTGGAACTCTCGTGGACTATCAGTAGAAATGCAAAATGGCACAGCTGCTGTGGAAAACACTATGGCAGTTCCTCAAAATATTAAAAATAGAATTACTATATGATCCAGCAATCCCACTTCTATGTATAATATATACCAAAAAGAATTGAAAGCAGGGTCTCAAAGAAATATTTGTACACCCATATTCATAGCATTATTCACAATAAAAAGTGGAGGCAACCTGGCCATCAAAGGATGAATGGATAAGCAAAATGTGGTATATACATACAATAAAATATTATTCACCCGAAAAAGGAGGAAATTCTGGTAACAATAAGGGTGAACCTTGGGGACATTATGCTAAGTGAAGCCAGTCACAAAAAACAAATGCTATATGAGTTTATTTTAATAGAGACAAAAACTAGAATGGGAGGCTGGGCAAGGTGGCTCATGGCTGTAATCCCAGTACTTGGAGAGGCTGAGGCTGTTGGATCACCTGAGATCAGGATTTTGAGACCAGCCTGACCAACATGGTGAAACCCCATCTCTACTAAATACAAAAAATTAGCCAGGTGTGGTGGTGCATGCCTGTAATACCAGCTAGTCGGGAGGCTGAGTCAGGAGAATCACTTGAACTCGGGAGGCAGAGGTTGCAGTGAGCAGAGATCGTGCCATCGCACTCCAGCCTGGACAACAAGGGCAAGACTCCATCTCAAACAAACAAAACGCCAAAAAACTAGAATGGTGTTTGCCAGGTGCTGAAGGGAAGAGGAAAGGGGGAGTTATTGTTTAATGGGTATAAATTTCAGTTTTACAAAATGAAGTTCATGGAGATGGAACGTGGTAACAGTTTCACAACATTTGAATGTATTTAATACCACTCCACTGAACTGTACAATTAAAAATGGTTAAGATGAATTTTGCTATTACTACAATTTAAAAAATTATGAACAGTAAAAAGACCAGTATTGCTAAGGATTACAAGGAAGGGAAGGATGAAAGGTGGAGCAGAGAAGACTATAGGGCAGTGGAAATACTCTATGACACTACAATGGTGGGAACATGTAATTATACATTTGTCCAAACCTAGAGCACATGCAGCACCAAGAGTGAACCCTAATGTAAACTGGACTTTGGGTGATAATGATATGTTAATATAGTTTCATCGATTTTTAACAAATGTACCACTCTGGTATGGGATGTAGGATAGTGGGGGAGGCTGTGTGTATGTGGGGCAGGGGACATATGGGAACTCTCAGTACCGCTTTTTACTCAATTTTTCTGTGAACATAAAACTGCACTAAAAAATAAAGCCTATTTTTAAAGCTGCAAAGGAAAGAACTAAGTAAAGAAAACATGGTATGTTGGTTTTTCCTCTGACTGTCCTGGCTTCCTTTAAATTTATATCATAATCTAGACAGTCATTTTCTGTCCTGTAAATTGGCCCAATCAGAACTCCATATGAGCCAATATGTGCGTATCTCATCAACTTTTTCACTTTGAAGTTGTACCTGAAGTCAAATAATGAAAGTGATTTCCTTCAGGCAGAATCAGCCAATGATTCAGTCTCAAACTATTTTTACTCTCATGCTCAAGAATAAATTCAAATTATCCGAATTATATTAAAACCAAAATAAAAGCTTTATTTAAAAAAAGTCTTATTTAAAATTCAAATCCAAAAAAAGCCTTAAAAAGAAAGTTTTCTATTTTGACTCAGCAGTAGATATAGCATCTCTGTTCAAGCAGATGATTCTTTTTCTCTGCATGCTTATAAAAAGCTAATTGTTAAATGCAAAATCTTCACTCAGTCACAGCAGGATAGGCTCTGCTGTGGTTAAAAACAAAAAAGCACAACCAAATCTCAGTGGCTTAACATAATAAAAGCTTATTTTTTGATCATATAAAGCCCACTATGGATCCAGCTGACCTCCACAGACTCAAGATCAAAGCCACTTTGATCTTGTGGCTCCACCATTTCAGCTGAGGCCTCCTGCACAGTGCTGTGGCAGAGGAAAGGGGTTTGTCATGAAATAGTCCGATAGTGACACACACTACCGCCACCCATGTTTAACTGGTCAGAACTGGCCATTGCCTACCTACAAGAGGGCGGGGAAGTGTAGTTTTCTGTATGCTAGGAAGGAAAGTAGTACAGATATTGCATTTCTGCAAAGGATTGAAATAGAATCCACATCTGATGATCTAACTATTCTGGCACAGATTTTGGAGAAGCTAGAGAGAAAAACAAATAGTTAACGTACTAGTCAAACTGGTGATTTCAAATATGCCAGCTTCAGTGAGGCTGACAAATGACAAAGGAGTGATAGTGGTAAATCTGTAATTTTTAAACTGCTATAGCCAGACAGGTATTGTAGGTTAAAATGAAAGTCATGTACTTTAGGTACCTGAGTAAGCAAGCACTCATTAAGGTGTGAAAGCTTACAATTTGCAAGCTCACCTCACATCAGCAAAGATGCGGCCGTAGAGAGGCATATAGGTGCAGTCGATTCTATCAGAAAAAGAGTTTCATGTCTTCTCAAACAGTCACAAGTACTTGTTGAGCCCCTAAAATGTGATGTGTGCTATATATGAGACAACTTTAGCCTGGAAAGTGATTAAGAGAATGCATAGCTGACTTCTTCTTCCACAAATAAAAGTGATTTAAAGAATGAAAAACTATCTCTGTGGGTCAGAGCTAGAAAAAAATTAATTCCTCCTCCTTCACTTTTCCCTACCCCACCTCCACCAAAGGTAAATAAGTTGACCTACTGAATTAGGTTAAAATTGATTATCATGCTTATCAAGTGTGATTTTAATTTCAGTAAAATTGATATTGAGCTCTACTGTTGATATCTGACCAGCTCTACTGGTAATTCCAACCTGCATAACTCAAGATTATTTCTAGCCCCAAAGAGCAAAACCGTATTTGCTACAAGACCAATTAAAATGTGTCAGGTGCACATTCAATTATATTATGATTCTTTTATTTAAAAAAAATAAGAAAATGCAGCAAGAATAATTTGACAGTTTTGGGAACTACCCAAATAAAGGAATGGATGAGGCAAGATAACATACAATACAACAAAACCTGTGCTAAATTCAAGAGTTATCTGAAAAATTAAAAAAAAGCAAACAAACATATAAAAAGATAGGACATTTCATTTTTAATCACTCAAAAATGAAAAAGGTTTGGACAATGTCAAATTCCACTCACCATAATGCTATAGTTATACATTAAATATAATTACTATCTATACATATGCAAAAATATAAAGTTCTATTTCATACAATAAAACCCTTTATAGAAACCATTTCAAAATTAAGCAGAACTTCTCAACATTAATATGTGAGGTCTAAGTCCTTCTAAAGGTTCCTTTAAAGGTTTTTAAACAAAATGCTAAACCTACAAACATTATCCTGTCAGTTCTCAAATGAAATCTACTTAGAACAAACACAAAAATTGATAGCTCAATCACATACTACTTAAATAATATTGTTCAGGCATCTCTAAAATCCTCCGTTTTTTCAAGTATGGAAATAGAACTCAAATATTCTACAATACAGTACTAAACAGATGGAGTATTTAGGAAAGACTTTGTTGTCATATGGCACAATATTAATGTTTTGTTTCTTCAATACATTTTGAAATAAATATCAGGTTTTTGTTTTTTTTTTCCTAAAAGACCAAAATTATAATCTACATTAAGGTAATTCTGACTGTGGTAAGACAAGAGTGTAAAATACAACATCAATATTTTATCATAAAAGTAAAGCTGGTAACAAATTATAAAAGGATCCAGTACTCTACTGAGACAGACTTGGAGATTAAAGCTCATCATGATAGAAATAGTCATCATGGAGCTGTCTGCCATAATCTGTGGCTTCACTGGTAAGAAACAAGTCCTGGTTTTCCAGAATCTCTTCTTCAGAGAGCTTTTTGTCACCATTCAAATCCATTTCATCAATCAGATGAAGAGCCTTCAAACAAAACAAAAAGGTGTCAAGTGTAATACGTATTTTCAGCAAGATCTTCACAATTTAATGTGATTTGACTTGTCAAAATCATCCAGGTGTACAAGTACTCATTATTGTTTAAGTATCTAAAAATGTTACTCATTGAAACCAGGTTTGTCTACTGCTTTTCCCATTATCTCTTGTCTTCATTTCTGCTGGGTTCTGCCTCTCTCCACTCAAATCCAATCCAGGATATATCAAGGCAAGGCAAAATTATTATAACTGACTTTGAGTCCCTGTAGGTAAATACAAACTATGATTCTATTCACTGTACTATCAAATTAATACATGACATAATCTTAACTTTCTTGTCTCCCTGATAATCTAAAATAGTTCATAAATTTAAAACATAGCAATGCACCAGTCCCAAATGACTCCATTACTTCTTTCTTTGGCTTAAGATTTTGAACTTTTCCTATCAACAGCACCAAATTTAGGGGGAGAAGGTGGAGAGGAACAGTTGTTCTGTAACACTTACCTCCTCTTGTGCAATGCCCTGATTATTAGGTACTACCCAAGATAACAGCTCTTGGGGATCAAGCCTGCCATCATTATCTTTGTCATAATCATTCACGAATCTGTCTTTCTCAACAAGTATCCATTCTGGATCTTCATTTGCAGCTTAATATAAAAAAACACAAATATACACACACAAGAATATCACATGTATCCAATAAGAAGTTTGGTATATCCCTAGAATAAAGGAAGTGAATTTAAAGTTTACTACATAAAGGAACCCCAATAAAACAGAACTACTTAACTGAGAAGTCCTGATATACAAATATAATTTTCAAAAATGACACAAGTCTAAATAATCCATAGTTTAAAAATCACTGGATGTTATCACAAACTAGTAATTTTGTTAACTGCTGCTATTTGTTCTGATATCTAGTTTTCCCAAATGTGAATTGGGTAATGTTTTACTGTATTATCATGTGACTATACAAAATTTCTTACATGTTCTCACAAAGCAATGCCATGTGTAATTTTAAAGTGACAATCAGAATAAGTAAAACTGGCAACCAATTTAAAAATAGCATTGCTTGGTGCCTTTAAGAAACAATTCTGAAAAAACAGCTGCTAATATAAAAGCAAACTCTTAATTTCAAACACTTATTCACCTTCTACTAAGCTTCTAATAGTGTTTATGCCAGTATTTATAGTGTTCTATGTTTCTATCTCTTTTAAGATCCACCTGCAACAGGACAGGATTTTGTTTAAAAATATCTACCTTACTTCCTCTCCCATTTGAATTAACAGATTTGTTTGAAAAGAAAGAAAAATGTTTGAATCCAGACATAGAAGTAAAAGTAAGCAAGACGGTGTTCTCAGATAAGCTATAAATCCATTTGTTGAACTTGTATTATAGTTAACTTAACGAAACAAGCAGGATCAGGCACAGATCCTCGTTACATTTCCTGTCAACAAGAGCTTTCTTTCAAAGAGAGCTTTTAATGAGCAAGGCTGTCTTTCAATGTCTTTCTTCCATTCCTTTTCTCTTTTCACATTCTCCCAGGTGACTTACTTGGATCCCGCCTGTAATCACCAAGAAATTCTTCCAAACTAACAAATCCATCACCATTTTTGTCATGTTCTTCTAAAGCTTCTTGAATGACAAATTCCTATTCCATGTTCATTTAAAAAAAAAAAAAAAAAAGGTTACCAAATGTTCAATCCCACCACCATCTGATTCAATCCTACTACAGAACTTCTTTAGAAATAAATAATTTTTGGCGCTCCAGTGGTGTAATCAACCAGTGAAGTACTTTACAGGAGAAACCATTTTGGTTGTCGATATCTTCAAGACAATCCTTCTAAACACTGGAATTTAGAAGCAAGAATAAAACCTGAAGTATTAAGTAGCTTTAAATTCAACATCCTTAAGCTCCTGATATTGTGAAGAACTCCACTTTCACTCTCATAAACCACCTCAGCATTAAACTCATGCTATTTTCTGCATATCTTTCTGTCTCAAGAATGACATCTTGTACTATCCTTGTATTTAACTCCATTTGCCTTCCAAATCCATGAACAACTCTGAAAGAGCTCTTACCTTAGAAGTGCTGTTCTGCCTCCAGATCTAAAATGTGCCAGCCCCCCATTAAACCTTAACCTCCTTGCTTCCCCTTCACCAAACCTAGCCCTATCTATCCTAAACCGCCTCCAAATCTGTTCCTCCCTCTCATCAAAGCTTCTTATCAAACCAATCCTCTTCCCTAAAGATGAGCTGTTCAATGTCCAGCTGTTTCAGTACTTTCCTCGATATCTTCCTCTCTTTTCTTTTTTTTTTTAAGATGGAGTCTTGCTCTGTTGCCCTGGCTGGAGTGCAATGGTGCGATCTCGGCTTGCTGCAACCTCTGCCTCTCTGGTTCAAGCAATTCTCCTGCCTCAACTTCCCAAGAAGCTGGGACTACAGGCACATGCCACCACACCCAGCTAGTTTTCATATTTTTAGTAGAGATGGGGTTCACCATGTTGGCCAGGCTGATCTCATCTCGAACTCCTAACCTCAGATGATCCGCCTGTCTTGACCTCCCAAAGTGCTAGGATTGTAGGCGTGAGCCTCCGAGCCTGGCCCTGCTTTTTTTTTTTTTTTTCTTTTTCCCCCAAGGACAGGATCTCATTCTGTCACCCAGGCAACAGAACAGTGGCACAATAATAGCTCACTATAGGCTCAAACTGGACTCAAATGATCCTCTCACCTCAGTCTCCCAAGTAGCAAGGACCACAGGTGCGTGCCACCACAACTGGCTAACTTAAAAAAAATTTTTTTTTTGTAGACACCAGGTCTGCTATGTTGTCTAGGCTGGGCTTGAACTCCTAGCCTCAAGCAATCCTCCTGCCTTGGCCTCCCAAAGTCCTGGGATTACAGGTGTGAGCCACCATGCCTGGCCCATCTCTGACTCTTACCTTCCCTTAACACTTATTTAGTAAGTCAACATTCCTGTGTATGCTTTTTTCAAAATGTTGCCCAAATCTATTTCATTCCATTGCCAGATAGCACTCCGGGTCATATCACATAATGTCTAAATTATTTCAGGGCTTTTATTGGTAATTCCCCTCTTTCGTCTTCAATTGTTCCTTAATCTCCAGAGAATCAAGATCTAGCATCTTTTGCCTGTCATTCTTGGGCTCAATTAGCTTGTCCCAACTTAATTTTGGCACTTAAATTATACCCAGCACTGTTCTTAAACTGGGTCATGTATTCTGTGCCAATGAGAAAATGGAAAGCTTCACAATGACAAAAGAAGTGGTATTAATGGCAGTATCTTACCACTGAGCTATGGAGAAAAATGTATCTGCAGCCTTTTATTCAAGGTAGCAGGGTCTACCATGACACATTAAACTAAAAGCTGTATCTTCCCTCCTTGAAATATTCAGGGAATCAAGCCACATAGCTGGAGGCTGATGTCATACAACAGACTTCAATATAAATGTTTAGTCTTTTTTTTAAAAAAGCTATTTGCTACATTAGTCTTTATTCCCCAATGTGATGGTTTATGCTTTCAAGCTTGGACAAGTCATAATATGGACTCAATTAATGTTTGTTGAGTTAAACTTACAATTCAACAAAAGTTTTGAAAAACTGGTACTTCTTTTAAATACTAAAGGGATGAGACGACTCATTTTGCAATTAAAATTGCAAAAAAACATTACTAGTCATTAGCGGCTGCACCCCCACCAACCCTATGAAGAAGAATCCAAACATGACGTTTTCCCAGACCAAAAGCTTTCATAAGTGATGTAAATTAAACAAAAAAGAAAAGTCTGAAAGCTACAAAAAGATAAGGAAAGCACTGAAGGTAACATAGTTATGAGAGAGAAAACAGCCAAAGGAAGCCTGCTGCTCATATATAGTACAGAGATTTAAAAACTCAGTCCTTCACCTTCTCCCTTGCAATAAGCAACTTTACCACCACCGAAAGCCTCCTTACTACTCCTAATTTTAAGTGGAGAGAATTCAGATCATTTTACATCTGTATGTCTCTTAAAATTCTAGTTATACGATTCTTTTTATTATTATTATTTATTTTTATAGAGACAGGGTTTCACCACGTTGGCCAAGATGGTCTTGATCTCCTGACCTAGTGATCCGCCCGTCTTGGCCTCCCAAAGAGCTGGGATTACAGGCGTGAGCCACTGCACCTGGGCTTTTTATTTATTTAAAACAAAAAAAATTTTTTTTAAATATGATTCATTTTAACAACTTAATGAACAGGTTTTAAAGTTCTGGTCAATTGGGAATGTAAATTTGTACAACCACTATGGAGAACAGTTTGGAGGTTCCTCAAAAAACTAAAAATCGAGCTACCATACAATCCAGCAATCCCACAGCTGGGTATATACCCAAAATAAAGGAAATCAGTATATCAAAGAGATATCTGCACTCCTATGTGTGTTGCAGCACTGTTCACAAAAGCCAAGATTTGGAAGCAACCCAAGTGTCCATCAACAGATGAATGGATAAAGAAAATGTACATATACACAATGGAGTACTATTCAGTCATAAAAAACAAAGAGATCCTGCAACAACATGTTGATCCACACAACAACATGGATGGTACTGGCGATCATGTTAAGTGAAATAAGCCAGGCACAGAAAGACAAACATTGCATGTTCTCACTCATTTGTGGGATCTAAAAATCAAAACAATTGAACTCATGGACACAGAGAGTAGAAGGATGGTTACCAGAGCCTGGGAAGTGCTGGGAGAACAGAGGACAGTCAATGGATACAAAAAAATAGTAAGAATGAATAATATCTATTATCTGATAGCAAAACAGGGTGACTATAGTCTATAATAACTTAATTATACATAACTAAAAGAGTGTTAGCTGGATTGTTAGTAACACAAAGGATAAATGTTTGAGGGGATGGATACCTCATTGTCTGTGATGTGATTATTTCACACTGCATGCCTGTATCAAAACATCTCATGTATCCTATAAACATATACACTTATGTACCCACAAACATTTTTTTAAATATATATTTTTAAGTTTTGGTCGCTCAATAATTATTTTAAAAACTTTTCATTCTTACCGTCATATAATCAACTTCTTCAGGATGCTCAAAAGCAATAAATTCTTCAAGACTCAAACCGGGACCTGAATCCTGGTTAGCTTTTTCAAATCGCTTCTTGTCCTTTAAGTGAAGCTTTGAAAATTAAAAAAATTTTCAATGTCTCATTAGTTACCACATCATTTTAAATACTTTGAAAAATATAAACTATGTAAAATTTAAAGTACATTCCCATCCATTATCTCATTTATTCGTCACATCGTCCCTTTGAAGGTAAACTAGGCAAATATATTAAAGGCAGGATAGACTCACAAGCCCTAGAGTCGTATAGACCCAGACCTGAATTCCAGCAGTACCACTTACTAGCTGTGGTCTCAGTGCAAACTGCTCAACCTCTCTGGTTTCCTCATCTATAAAACTGGGATAAAAATTTCTAATAAGCAATTGGGATAAGAATCCCTACCACACAATAAACCTTAAGTATTTAGTGTTATATACTATTATTATTGATAGAAAAGCAGATTAAATGATTTGATAAAAGTCAGAAATACAGCTAAAAAATATTGAGCATGGCATAGTGGCTTATGCCTATAGTTCCAGAGACTTGCTTGAGCCCAGAAGTTCAAGGCCAGCCTTGGCACCATAGCAAGACTCTGACTCGAAAAACAAAACTACTGAACTTGGATCCTCCCTATTCTTTCTACAGTACTATACAGTCTACTTTTACAATTAATCTCAATACTGTTTTGAATGCCCAAAAGTCAATACATTTATACCATGTATTAAATCTTAGTAGAGCTCTTAAAAATTGTTTCTGGTCCTCTAAGTGACTTTTCAAAAATACATGATTATGTTTCAAAAAAAATTACTCTTGAGAATCTCATAATATTAGTATATGTACCTAATATGCAGAAGTCTTTTCTTTTTTGGGGGGTGGGGGATGGGGTCTCACTCCACCATCCAGGTTGGAGTGCAGTGATGCAATCTTAGCTCACTGAAACCTCCACCTCCCAGGTTCAAGCAATCCTATCACCCCAGCCTCCCAAGCAGCGGGGACCACAGGCATGAGCCACCACACCCAGCTAATTTTTTGCATTTTTTATACAGATGGGGTTTCACCATGTTGTCCAGGCTGGTCTCAAACTCCTGAGCTCAGGCGATCCATCTGCCTTAGCCTCCCAAAGTGCTGGGACTACAGGCATGAGTCACCATTCTTAGCCTGGAAGTCTAGTCTTAGTAGGCTCTTGACAGTGTTAATTCTGTATATTCAGATATAAATACATCAAAAGTTTAAATGGATCCCATTTTGAGGTTAAATAAATACAGATCCTCTTCTACTTTCTCTCCCATCTTCCCCTCTGCCTCCTTTTTCTAAATGATTCAGCACCTATCAGGGACAAGGCTGCTTTTGATAAAATTTTCAATGGTAATTCTGTAACCAAGAGCCTTGGAAGGCAATAATGCTATATTGCTAATCCTGCATAATTTCTGTTTTGAGAATTTCTGGGAATAGCTTTCCTTCCTATAAACCGATATGTATTAAACTGTGCATTTTTCAAAAGCACAATTTCAAATATTTTAGAAGCTTTTAAGTGTTTCACTACTGAATAAAAATGCTCTTTTCAGTTTTCTAGAATAGAGGTCAGGGGGCAGTCATTTACGTAAACACCAGTTCTTTTACAATTACTGATGTACAGTGGAGAGGCTCACCTCTTTCCCCAAAGGATTTGTTTCATTAACATCTAGACTCTACAAGCCAAGTTATATTCACCCAATCATGACAGAAAAGAAAATAATAACCTATTTCTAAATAGCTCCTTTTAACTTAATGTTTCATAATTTTAAAAAACTAGACCAAATAATTTGCATTTTATGTTCAAGTTTAACATAGAAAAAGCAGACAAACAAAAATTTGAGGTACTTTGTTGAGTCAATCAAGTTCTTTTTGAATAAACCACTATTCAAACTACCAAGTGCTTAGATTTCTTATGAAAGAACCCTTCAATTTGGAGCAAAAAGGTCCATGTTTCAGGAGAGGAGCTAAATTTGGCCAAATTTGCCTATGGAAAGAAAAGATCTCTTTCAACAAGCGGAGATTTCTTAAAAAAAAAAAAAAAAGGCGGGGGATGGAGAGGAGGGGTAGGTTTTTCTGGTTCACATTTCATGGCCATTTGAAGAACACAAAATATGAATAGCTCATATTAAATGAAAGAAGCCAAAAACAGAAATACTTTTTTCAAAGTGGCAAATCCCTAAAAACACACACACACACACACACACACACACATACACAAAAGCTGGTCAGTTTCATAAAACCTCAACACCTTTTTTCTTCTACATAAAAACCTTGTATTCTAGTAGAGGGTAAAAAGTGTTATGTACAGTAATAAGAAAGCTACCATAATCATTTTTATTTTTAGACTGCAACAGAAACTTGTGAGGAACAAAACTGCCATCTTTTGGTAGACTAATGATTCTGCATGAGGAAATACACAAAGTGTGATTCTAGAACAAGCATCTGGGTCTTAAAAATTCTGATTAGCCACATGCAAGGTTGTATCTTACATAAATACTGCTTATACATGCACATTCAGTAGCTGACGTTAGAAGTTAGAACACTTCAACTTTTGCCAGATAGGTCCCCAAACTTTAATTATCCTGTGTTGACTACAACTGTTCTTTATATTATAAAGAAATGCTTCTTCAGGCATTTCACAGCCTGAAAGGGTTATCTTTATTTTCTATATGAAAACTTTTTAAATATAAGATAAAATTCAGACCAGGCATGGTGGTTCACACCCGTAATCTCAGCACTTTGGTAGACCAAGGCAGGCGGATCACTTGAGGTCAGGAGTTTGAGCCCAGCCTGGCCAACACAGTGAAACTCAGTCTCTACTAAAAAAAAAAAAAAAAAATGCAAAACTTAGCCAGGTGTGGTGGCACATGCCTGTAGTCCCAGCTACTCAGGAAGCTGAGGCAGGAGAACTGCTTGAACCCGGGAGGCTAAGATTATAGTGAGCCGAAATCACGCTACTGCACTCCAGCCTGGGTGATACAGTTATACACCATCTAAAAAAAAAAAAAAAAAAAGGTAAAATTCAGACATCAAGTTGGCCTTTGTTTTTAATAGACTTTCATATAGAAAAATTTATTTTATTCACATATCCAATTACTTTTTTTTTTTGAGACAGTTTTGCTCTTGTTGCCCAAGTTGGAGTCCAATGGCATGACCTCAGCTCACTGCAACCTCCGCCTCCTGGGTTTGAGCGATTCTCCTGCTCAGCCTCCCCAGTAGCTAGGATTATAGGCACGTGCCACCATGCCCGGCTAATTTTTTTTTGTAATTTTAGTAGAGACAGGGTTTCACCATGTTAGCCAGGCTGGTCTTGAACTCGACCTCAGGTGATCCGCCCGCCTCAGCCTCCTAAAGTGCTGGGATTACAGGCATGAGCCACTGCGCCCAACCCCAATTACTCTCTATGATTACTTTATTTATGGTATAGTGTTTAATGTGTTTAGTCTATAATTTTGAGACTGATTCATTCTTCATCTTTCATTTTTCGTTTTGAGGAATAATACATATGGTTTCTCAGTTCATCTTTACATTCCACATCAATTTTTAGGAGGTTATTATTTTTTTAAAAAAAGGTGAGGTTTCACTATGTTGTCCAGACTGGCATCAAATTCCTGGGCTCAAGCAATCCTCCTGCTTCAGCCTCCTGAGCAGCTGGGACTACATATATACACAAGAAGTTAGTTATAGCAAATTCTAAAAACATATGATTAGAACTTCATGAAGACAGAGATATATTCCTAGGCTGTCAAAAAAAAAAAGGACTCCCATTGAAGTGTTCATTTTAAGTATCGATCAATTCCTTTAGGCTGTTAAGATTCATCTAACTCATCCTTTAAAAGTAGAGTGTTATAATCCATGTTCTAAGTAGCTGGTGGGGAACTCAGAAATAGAACCAGACACCTTTTAAAAGAACTGTTCATAAACAATTTATATTAATGAGTCATATATCTTTTCAAAGTGAAGATTTTCTTCTCAGCACCATCTATTATATCACCCCCTTCTAAGAATACAGGAGCACACACTTATTTTTTAATAGGATGGTAATTAAGTCTTTTGAGTAACAAAAAAATAAAAATAGAAAACAATTAGCATCTAATTCCAGCAAGATTTTAAAATACTGTATTTAACTTCTCTGTCGTTCCTAGGAAGAGAAGTCATACCATACCATGGTTTAGTTTTAGGTAAGTTGGTTTAAGGTAAGTTAATTCCTATAATAAATGAGGATACTTAAAAGACAGATGATCCCAAATCTCGTTATCACCACTTGTTTTTCCCTTTAGTATTTACAAGTAGTAAAAAGACTAATTTTTACTCTCTTTGGTCCACTATAGAATGAAGACCCAAATAAAAAGAAACAAAAGATACATTTTCCCCTTAAAAATTAAAATCCTAACTAAAGCTGATATAGTTAACAAATGCCTAAACATTTTTAAAAAGTTGATTAAATATAAATTTATGTAAATGTTTTCTTCAATAATATTCTTTTAAATCAAAACAGAGCTGCTTACCCCTCCAACTGCTACCAGTTATTACCATTTCTTCACATTACTATAATCCTAACGTGGGAATATTTATTTTTTATTATTTTTTCAGAAATGGGGTCTCTCTGTTGCCCAGGCTGCAGTGCAGTGGCATAAATATGGCTCACTGCAGCCTTGACTGCCTGGGCTCAAGCAATCTTCCCACCTCAGCCTCCCAAATAGCTGGGACCACAGGCATACACCATCATGCCCATCTAATGTTTCAGTTTTGTTTAAGCATTTGTTAACTATACAGCTTTAGTTAGGATTTAATTTTTAAGGGGAAAATATATCCATAGAGACACGGTCTTGCCACATTGCCCAGCTATTCTCGAACTCCTGGGCTCAAGTGATCCTCCCACCTTGGCTTAGGTGCTGAGATTACAGGTGTCAGCCACCACGCCTGGCCTGAATGGGAATTATTAACCCCATTTTTGGAGATGAGGAAAATGAAGCACATGAAAGTTTAATAACTTACGCAAAGTTACACAACTGTGAAGTGCTAGAGCTAAATGTGACGCTAGGCAGACTGGTTCTGAGGATGGAGCCCCAAACCTCCACATTGGTAGTATAGTTATTAGCAGAGAATTAACCAACTTAAGAGTTAGTGGTGGCTTACAGAGTTCAAGGGGCCAATATGATTCTAAATAAACAGCACATTTAGAAAGCATTCACCAAGGGAATGGGGTGTTATTGTTTAATGCGTATAGAGTTTTAGCTTTGCAAGATGAAAAAGAGTTCCAGGGATTTGTTGCACAACAGTATGAATGTACTTAACACTACTGAATGGTACACTTTAAAATGGTGACAATAAGTACATTTGTTATATACTCAATCCCTCCACATATTTGTGAAAAATTGGTTCCAGAACCTCCCTAGGATCCCAAAACCCAAGGATGCTCAACTCCCTGATATAAAGTGGTATATAGTATTTGCATATAACCTACACATATCTTCCCAAATATTTTAAATTATCTCTAGATTACTTATAATGCAAATTATAATTTAAATGAGTAAATAATTGTCATACTATATTTTTAATATAAATTATGGCCACAATAAAAATTAAAAGGTATATACCAAAACAGGTTAAAAAACAGAAAAGCCTCGAATATTTTCCAAGCACCCTTAATTAATGTTTTGGGACAGTTGGCAACAGCATGTTTGAGTTTATTTTTATTTTTTTCTACACATTAAAAGCCATCTTAAAAAAAGCTCTTGGTGATACACACTCTAATTACTCTGATTTGATCATTATACCTTATATGTTTGTGTGATATGAAAATATCACATGTACTCCATAAGTATGTATAATAAAATATCACATACCTGTAAAAGGATTTTAATTCTTTAAAATTAGCTTTGAAATACAAAAGTATTTGATATAGCAATTTCTCAAGCTCACAGTCATTTCTGTTGATATACTTTTAGTTTAACAGACTTCCTAGAAGTCTTGAAAAGTTCCTACTAATTCCTAAGTAAAATTAGTCTTCTTCAGCTCTGCTTAATTAAGAAGCATGTATTTCAACAAACTAAACCATGAGACACATTAGAACCCATAGTGATGCTAAATTTTCAAAAAATCAGTAATTTGGGGCCAGGTACGGTGGCTCACACCTGAAATCCTAGCACTTTGGGAGGCTGAGGTGGGTAGATCACTTGACCTCAGGAGTTTGAGACTAGCATGGGAAAGATGGTGAAACCCAATCTATACAAATAATACAAAAATTAGATGGGTGTAGTGGCTCGAGCCTTAAATCCCAGCTACTTGGTGGCTGTGTTGGGAGGACTGCTTGAGCCCAGGAGGCGGAGGTTGCAGTGAGCTGAGCTCACACCACTGCACTTCAGCCTGGGTAACAGAGTGAGATCCTGTCTCAAGGAATAAAAAAAAAAAAAGAGTAATTTATAAAGGTGTACTCACTATGGAAAATGGTACTGTGGTTTCTCAAAAAATTAAAAATAGAATTACCATATGATCCACCAATCTCACTTCTGGGTATATACCCAAAAGAATTGAAAGCAAGATCCCCTAGAGATTCGCAAATCCCAAATCCAAGATGCTTCAATGAGCATTTCCTTTGAGTGTCATGTCAATGCTCCAAAAGTTTCATATTTAGGAGCATTTTGATTTTGGATTTTTGGATTAGGGATATCTAACCTGTACATACAACAGAATATCACTTTGCCTTAAAAAGGAAGGAAATTCTGATGCATGCTACAAAATGGAAGAATCTTGAGGACACTATGTTAAGTAAAATAAGCCCGTTACAAAAAGACAACTACTGTATGATTCTACTTAGATGAGGAACCTAGAGTAGACAAATTCAGAGACAGAAAGTACAATGGTGGTTGTCAGGAGCTAGTGGGAGGAGGGAATGAGGAGTTACTGTTTAATGGGTAGAGAGTTTCAGCTCTGCAAGATGAAAAGAGTTGGGGAAATTGGTTGCACAACACCGTCAATGGACTTAACACTACTGAACTGTACACTTTAAAATGGTTACAATGGTCAATTTGTTACACAGTCCTCCCTCACACATTCAAGGGAAATTGGTTCCAAGACCTCCCTAGGACATCAAATCTGAGAATGCTCAAGTCCCTGATATAAAACAGTACCGTATTTGCACATAATGTACATACATCTTCCTGAATACTTTAAATCAGGGACCCCTAATCCCTGGGCCACAGACGGGTACTGGTCCGTGGCCTGTTAGGAACCAAGCGACACAGCAGGAGGGGAGTGGCCACATTACCATCTAACCCCTGCTCTGCCTCCTATCAGATCAGGGGTGCCATTAGATTTTCATAGAAGCACAAACCCTACTGTGAACGGCACACCTGGGGGATCTAGGTTGCATGCTCCTTATGCGAACCTAATGCCTGATGATCTGAGGTGGAATAGTGGAAAAGTTGTCCTCCATGAAACTGGTCCCTGGTGCCAAAAAGGTTGGGGACTTCTGCTTTAAATCATCTCTAGATTACTTATAATACAAATTACAACTTAAATGAGAAGTAAATCATTGTTATACTATATTGTTTAAGGAATAATCAAGAGAAATAAGTCTGTATATGTTGAGTAGAGACACAGTTTTTTTTTTGGAAGGCTTACTTTTTTGGATACTTACAATCCTCAGTTGTTTGAATCCAAAGATGTGGAACTCACAGATTTTTTTTTTAAGTGAGTATACAAACTATGTCTTTAAAATGGGAATGGGCCATAATAGCCTTCTTAATAAAGATAAAACTGATTTTTTAATGATATTAAAATATTGAGATACATATTCAAAACACATTTAAAAAGGAACTCTGGAAATGAGGACAATTAAATGATGCAGCTGAGAAAAACAGATACAAGGATCATGTAGGTAATCTAAAATAAGAGCCCCAAATCTGGCCAGAAAGGAAGCTATCATCAAAATGACTGCTGAAGTGGAACAGGTGATTTCCTAGAGAACAAGACAATCCAGTCTACGACCTCAGGTCCTCTTGTGCTCATTCATGTGGGAAGGTAAAGTGAACTGATATGATCAAA
The DNA here is from genome assembly GCA_963573385.1 of Cacajao melanocephalus. Lineage (NCBI taxonomy): Eukaryota > Metazoa > Chordata > Mammalia > Primates > Pitheciidae > Cacajao > Cacajao melanocephalus. Next base: position 80,203 of record CAUYLG010020626.1, read on the forward strand.
AAGAACAGCTTGTGCACATGAACTCACCTGCCTAAAGGACTCCTCTTCTGCATCATCCAGAGCCGTGTTCTCATCAAAGTCAATCACACGATCATACATCTGAATGTTGTATTCATCCCATGTAACAATACCATCATTGTTTTTATCATATTCAACAAACTGTTGTTTTGCTTCTTGCATAGCATAATGCTTAAAAGACATCTGAATCCATGAACTGAGTTCACCTGTGAGAATTTCCCAGAACACAATGCATGTGACGTTAATTCTGATACTTAAGGGTAGGAATTTCTAAACCTTCTCTGGAAAGGCAAAATCTTTGATGTCTGCAAATACTGAGAATTGGCCTAGTTGTATTAATAGAAATAGGGTAGGAGGTGGGAAAGGCTGTTTGGAAGAGCTCATGGAGCTTCTTTTTTTTTTTTGAGACAGAGTCTGGCTCTGTCGCCCAGGCCGGAGTGCAGTGGTGCAATCTCGGCTCACTGCAACCTCTGCCTCCTGGGTTCAAGCGATTCTCCTGCCTCAGCCTCCTGAGTATCTATGACTACAGGCACACACCACCATAGCTGGGTAATTTTTTGTATTTTTGGTAGAAATGGGGTTTCACCATATTGGCCAGGCTGGTCTCGAACTCCTGACCTTGTGATCCGCCTGCCTCAGTCTCCCAAAGTGCTGGGATTACACGCATGAGCCACTGCGCCAAGTTGGAGCTTCTATACTAAAACATATGATCTATATAGAATATAAGCTCCATGAAAGTTTGGGTATGTTCTGTTCACTGATGTATATCAAATGCCTGGAAAGTTCCTGGCTCTGTAAGTATTTGTTGAATGAATTACCAACCGGCCAAAATAGCACCTTATTTTTTAAAAATATTATCCAAAAAATTGCAGAAAACCTTTGCTAACTACCACAGATCTCTCAGGAAGCATAAATATTTGGATAACTATCTACTTATTTTAAAATGACTTAGAAAAAATAGTGTTTTTTTATTTATGAAGGTGATATAAAGCTTTCCTTTAAAATAAATTTTATGTGAGTTGAATTAAAACTACATTAAGAAAATAATAGATGGTTAAGTAGATATGGCCTAAATTGTGAAAAGGTATTCAAGTGACTGAGAATACTGCTTCAGTATATTACCTTTAAACATGTTGTAAAACATATGGAGGAAATTTTAATGAAGTTATGGGTAGCAATTTATGCCCTTCCTGCAACAGCTATCTGTCTTAACTTGGTATCTGAAGGTACAGGAAAAGAGTTTCTATGTCCAGTTTTGAATCAACTTAAAAAAAAATCTATTTGTTTGGACGCAGTGGCTCATGCCTGTAACCCCAGCACTTTGGGAGGCTGAGGCAGGCAGATCACCTGAGGTCAGGAGTTCAAGACCAGCCTGGTCAACATGGTGAAACCCTGTCTCTACTAAAAATATGAAAATTAGCCAAGTGTGGTGGTAAGTGCCTATAATCCCACTATTCGGGAGGCTGAGACATGAGAATCGCTTGAACCTAGGCAGCAGAGGTTGCGTGTGCCATGATCACACCACTGCACTCCAGTCAGGCAACAAGAGCGAGACGCTGCCTCAAAAAAACGAAAGGCCAGGTGCCATGGCTCATGCCTGTAATCCCAACACTTTGGGAGGCCGAGATGGGCGGATCACAAGGTCAAGCGATGGAGACCATCCTGGCAAACATGGTAAAACCCCGTCTCTACTAAAAATATGAAAATGAACTGGGCGTGGTAGCATGCACCTGTAGTCCCAGCTACTTGGGAGGCTGAGGCAGGAGAATCACTTGAACCCGAGAGGTGGAGGTTGCAGTGAGCCGAGATTGCGCCACTGCACTCCAGCCTGGCAACAGAGTAAGACTCCGTCTAAAAAAAAAAAAAAACTACTAATAGAAATATTTACTATAGTACATTAAAGGAAACAAAGGGAGGGAAGAACACGAATATTTATGAGGACAGCATGAGTATAGCATTTATCAGGTCCCTCCATATATGTTGCCTCTAATCTTCAAAACAATGTGATTATAATCATCACTATAATACAACTGAGGAAACAGGTTCAGAAAAGTCCAAGCCTTCACAACTAATAAACAGCAGAGTCCAGATTCAAACCTGTTTGGCTTCAAAGCCTAAACTCCTACTGAGTTTTGCTACCTCTTAACATCTGATTCCAGACCTGGCCCTCAAAGTGCAAATTGCCAAAATTCTCTTAAGGGTCTTCAAGTAGAATGAAGGCCTTTGTAAGCACCATGAGTCTTTTTCTAGTTTATTTAGAGATCATCATCGCATAGTAGAAAACAGAATGGAACAGGGATCAGAAACATGGGTTCACACTTCAGCTTTGCCATCAGGGGGTAGTTTACAATCTCAAGCTTTTTTTCTCACCTGTCTAATGAAGATTTGGACTAAAATTTTTCTAACTTTAAACTTCTTAAAACCTTATTATTAAATATTTGAACATATCTAGGTCTTGACAGACAGGTGCCACATAGTCTTCCAAATCAACATGCTGTGTTCTTTGGTTACTCTAGTATAATCAAAGATTGACTTATTCTCAGATTGGATAATTAGAGATCAAAGGTTTTGTTATTATTTTCTAATTAAGTAGAAGAAAAAGAATATTCCAGAGGGTTCCAATGTGAATATGTCATTGACAGCACATCTTAAATTTACCAGTTTATAATTTTCTCCAGCAACTTCATTCCTTGATGGCGAACAGCATTTAAATGAGAGTTACAGAAAAACAGCTAACTTAAGAGTCACAGTAATAACCTGAATTTTTCTGAAGACCCACTTGGAATGCTGACAGGGTACATGACTTGAACTGAACAATGGGGAGAGACAGTTGCACAGCAATTTATTTAGAACATTCTTTTAATAGTCTGTGCATTTCATTTCTGACTAGACAATTTACCTGAGAGCACTCAGAATTCTTTAACTGAAGGATATTAAAACCTGAATTAAAAGCAGGATACCTGGATTCTAGTCCTAACTTTGCCACTTATTTGTAAAAGGCACTTATCCCTATGAACTTCATTTCTTCATCTCTAAAGAGATGTGGACAAGATGATCCTAAGGCCCCTACCAGCTCTAACATTTTGGTATGATGTTGTAATAACCGTAATTCACACACAACAGGTCTTTTTCTACTTGCTTACAAAAAGAAGCAAATTCCTAAAATTTAAATGAAGCATATATCAAAAGAGCAATAAATCATTTACTGCCTTAGTTTTGGGGCATATTTCTCTAAAATAAATCATATTGTTGACACTAACAAAAGTCATGTGAGAGAGGGTGTCTCAAGGTTTGACTTGCCCATAGAGTATAGGGTCAGTGATGGTTATAGATAACCGGAGAAAGCACTGAGTTTCACCTGGTTCTGAGTCTAATGATCTGAAGGTATGAAACCTATTCTCCCTGTCCTTTTTTCCTTCTCACAGGACTTTCAACTCGGGACACTAGCAATCCACATTCAGCAGACACCCCTTTAACATGCTTAACATGTCTGTGTTTGTCTCCATTGTTAGTTGTGTGGGACAGTCCTTACTTTCAGTGAGAAAGCCATCTGAGTCCAAGTCGATTTTCTTTATGATCGCCTGCAGTCTTTTTTGCTGCTCTTCGTGGCCGAGTTTAACATATTCATCCACATCTTCCTTTGGGGGGAAGTGACACACAGGAGAGCCAAGCATTACTATCAGTGGGGCAAAATGGTGGAGAAAAACAGCTCCTAGAAGACCCCTTTGCCAAGGGGTTTCGGGGTGACCCGTACCTGCACTTCAAGGCCCCTAACCCCTACACACACTCTATGATTCTGCCCGCTGTCCTGAAGGTAGAAGGGATCCAGCTCTTGGGCCCCGCCATGTCCTCAGGCTTTCCAGGCCCCGGGACCCCCAGAGAGAGAGCGCCGCGCCGCCCGGCCCCCATTGTCAGGCCGCCCCGGCCAGGCCTCGCTTGGCCGCCCACCTTTGTCCCGGGACAAAGCCCGCGGCGGCGGCGGCGGTGCGAGGCCCGGCCCTCCCAGCCCCTGTCTGGCCGCCTCACCTGGACGCCCAGCAGGGCCTCACGGTCGTAGTCGCTGCGGTGCTCGCCCTGCGGGTAGTGCAGCTCCTCGGCCTTGCCGGCGACGGCCGCCGCGGCGCACAGCAGCAGCAGCCCCAGCGCCGCGGGCCTCGGGCCCAGCCGCATCGCGCCGGCCCGCGGAGGACACGGAGGGACGCTAGGAGGGAGGCGGGCGGGGGCCCGGGCCGGCTGCGACGCTCCGCAGGCGGCTACAGAGAGGCAGCGCGGTGTACGTTGAGGGAGGAGAGGACGGAAGGCGGAACCCGCGGTAACGGCCACAACACCCAGGGACAGGCTGGGGGCCGGTCCTCCACTGCGGTGCGGAGGCGCGCCGGGAGGAGGCCTATATGGCCGGCGCGGAGTGGCGGGGCACCAGGCCGCGCCGCTGATTGGACAGAGCGGCGCTGGGGGCGGGCCGCCGCGATCTCCGGGTCAGCAGCGACCCAGAGAGCTCCGGGAGCCACGCGGGTGCCGCAGGCAGGGGAGACCCCCACGACCCGCGCCTTCTGTTTCCCCCGACACCCTTCGAAAAGCACGCCCCCACCCACCCCACGCCTGCCCTGTCTTCCAGTCAGCCTCGTTCCTGCCAGAAACTCCAGGTCCACTCTATGTTTCTCTCCTACCGTCCATCAATGAGACAGGCTGGAGGTTTCAGTGACAATACAATATCGAAAAAATTTTTGCCTGAGGAATCGACCAACAGTATTCATTTCCCAGTCCTATATGCCTCTACTTATTTATTTAATCAGAGTAGGACGTAAAAACTCAGGAAATGCAGCCAGATGCTTGTATCTGATGCTCAATTTCGTGATTTACAAGTTACGTGACCTTACGTCAAATTTCCTGGCCCCTGAAAACTTGTTTGTTCATCTATAAACTGAGCATAGTAATAAGTCTACCTTAAAGAATTGTCGTGAAGATTAAATTAAATAATGTAATGTGTTTAGAACAATAGCTGGCATACATGATGAAGCGTTCAGTGAATGTAAGCTTTCATCCATGCAAGTAGAAAAGCGAAAGATGATTGCGCAGAAAGAATAGCTTAGTAAGTACCTAGCAAAACCTTTAGGGACAGGATGCATATATACATGGCTTCCACTCCACGTCTGTTCACAGGTTTCTGTGATTTCTCCACCTCATCCTGAACACATTAAACCCTAAGAAATTTGTAGGCTGCAGCTTGAGCCCTTTTCTTTATTGATTGCTCCACTTAGGATCAGGCCTTTCACACAGAAGAAAAGGCTTTCCGGGTCCTCTTTCATGTCTCTCAGTCTCTGGATTGGGAGCAAGAATTCTGTTCCAAACTGAAAAACTGAGTGGGCACAAGTTGCAGAAATTTCCTGGGTTGGGTTGAAATTTGTTGTTTGGTCAAAGACCATTGAAAGATTCACAGAGCAAAGAGTGAGTTCAATCTTTCCAATGTTATAAAGATCAACAAAGAACAAAGTTTTAAATTTCAGAGTATAAATATAAGAAAATTTTAGAGTTGATTTCATTAAACTAAAAAGAAAAGAAAATCCTTTATTACTGGATCATTTTAATTTTCACTTCCATTCTGGGTTTTGAGAAAAAAAAGAGAAAAATATCCCAACTTAATTAATATAAGAAACTCAGCTTTGTATATGTTATTCTCCAATAAGTAAAAGGTAAACTTTGACCAGCTTCCGGAGTGACTCCAATTACAAAAGGTAGGATACAAGGTACTGCAGAACTTCTTCTAAACTCAGGGGATCTACAGATGGAGTTTTTGGGGCCAAGGGGATCTCATGGTATCTAAGGAGACAACGGAGTAAACACTATCAGAAGGCTGGGTTCTGTCTTCAGCCCCTAAACAGGCTGTTTTCTCTCCCTGAGTCTATTGTTTTCATCTGGAGGAAAAGGATTGGGTTATCTCAGTGGATTTTAATTTGAGATCTTTGGGTTCCTAAGTGGGTCCCTGCATGGGTTTCAGTGTTGTGTTTATCCCAAAATCCTTGTGTGTGTGTCTGTTTCCAGGGAGGAAGTCTATAGCTTTGCTTTTATCAGAGTTTCAAAGGATCCATGTGGCAGAAAAAGTTAAGAGCCCCTGAAGAAGGCTCTGAGCATATTTTTGACTCTTAAAATCCACAATTTTTTTGTGATTGTTTGGAAGCAGATTACATTAAAGGCCTGTGCTTAAGAGTCATGACTGATCCAATATCATTACTTATAATTAATCCATTTTACTCCGGGAAAATAAGTATCTAAAACAAGTAACCTGTTTTAAAAAATGTGTTATGAGAATCCAAAGATCAATTTTCTTGACCTATAAAAGCTCATACTACATAGCAAATTTCTTTTCATTTATATTTTTATTGAGGTATAATTTATATAAAGTATGCAAATGTTACGTATACAGTTCAATCATTTTTTAGATTTGTTTGCTGTGAGAACCTTGAGGTAAGGAATTGTGTGATTTCTCCTAGTTCACCTACAAAGAAGAGGAACTAAATAAATTTCTGTGAAATGTATACATTCTGCTATTCTGGCATTCTTTTAGAAGTATGTATTATGGGTAATAGAGTCAACTTTGAAACTATTGAAAGAAAGATTTGTAGATTTCTTAACTTTTTGAGCTTGGTAAAATGTGTGTTACAATGAGCAGTGGCTTAAAAAACAAAGCAGTACTTAACATACATGGGTGCGGACGCTTGTGTTAGAGGCTGATTTCTACCAGAATGAATGAGAGTTGCCACAATAAACAACTTAAGTGGGAAAGCCAACAAACTCAATGAGATTGCAGCTTTGCACAGATGGAAAACACAAGACAAAAGAACAGACTATAAGGCAGTGAATGGGAGAACAACTTAGACTGAATGATCATGCAATTAGGGGGATTTTGTTGGCTGTTTAATCTTCTGTCAGTCTTTTGAGGAGAGAAGGAAATGTGAAAATTCCAGGGTTATGGTAGAGTCTTAGAAGGTGACAGAAAATGTGTAGGTGAGTGGGTGTATTATAATACTAGAAAATCTTTTCATTTCCAAGGAATATCTGAATGTGTAAGCAGTCACAAAATCTTTATAACCTGTTAGAAGTACTTTCAAGAAATTCAGTGTAACTGTTTTTCACTGAATAAGATTTCCCTAAATTAAAGATGGATCTGTCCCAATGATCAAATGTAACGATAGCCCCAATCTCAAATAGAAGCCATCCTCTACTTCCGGCAATTCACATTTATGGCCCTTGGCCAGTTATACTGATGCATCTCTTGCCCTAAAGGTAGCCCAAGTGGACAGATATTAGAGTGCCTTCCCTGACTTGCTCCCTATACACATAGGGTGACCATACGTCCTGGTTGACCTGACATGATTATTAATCGTGACTCTTTCACACTCAAAAGTATACCAGACTGGGGTGATAAATTATATGGTCACCTTACCTTTGGGTCTCACATTCAAACTGTCCAGCCCCCTCCCTGTACTCCTCTCTAAGCCCCAGGCTTTATTATGCCTCAAAATCTTTTCCCACACTCTTTTCCCCAGGTTTTCAACAATAGGTCCTTGAAGTCTTAGTCAAACACATTAGCAGTAAAAATAAAGAACACTAAGAAAGAGGGCATGAAAAGAGGACTAGACTGTGGCTTAAGCAAGCGTTTCTTATGAATTATAATGAAATTGATTTACTTTGGCATTACTAAACCAGCTCTGAAGACAATTTCATGGAGGAAATAAAAAACTGAAACAAGCAGAGTGACTTTGAAAGACAGCACTGGTTGAATTTATAAGTTATTGAGTGTTTGTAGAAAGAAAACTCAGGCATGGCTTTCTAATCACACCATGCATTTAAGTCTTAGGTATTCACAGATCCCAGTGAGGAAGAGAAAATGCAGTTGCTCTGATTGCAACTCCATCACAAGATGGTGTTCAGCGAACTGTGATTGATTTGGTCTTTGGTTTTTTGATTCAGGATCAAACTCAAGTCTATGGGATTTTGAGGTTAATTTCTGTTTAAAAAATAAAACTAAAAATTGGCCAGACGCCGTGGCTCATGCCTGTAATCCCAGCATTTTGGGAGGCTGAGGCAGGCAGATAGCTTGAGCCTCGGAGTTCAAGACCAGTCTGGCAAACGTGGACAAACCCCAGATCTATAAACGCAAAATACCAAAAAGAAAATTAGCCAGATGCAGTGGCCTGTGCCTGTAGTCCTAGCTGCTTAGGAGTGTCTGGGGTGGGAGGATGGCTTGAACCTGGGAGGCAGAGGATGCAGTGAGCCAAGATCATGCCACTGCACTCCAGCCTGGGAAACAGTGTAGAAATAAAGGAGTTACACAAGTTGTGCATGCTTACTTGTTTATTTTATTTTAGGAAAATCAGTGTACGCAAATAAGAAAAAAAGAAAAGAGATCCCAAATCACATTCTCATAAATAACTGCTATTAACATTGGTGTATAACTTTCCAAAGGTTTTCTGTGCACAGTATATGTACTTCTAAAGGTGATATTCTAGTCCATTTGTGCTTCCATAACAAAATACCTGAGACTGGATAATTTGTAAAGAACAAAAATTTATTTCTCACAGCTTTGGAAGCTGGAAAGTCCAAGATCAAGGCACGGGCAGGATTCATGTCTGGCGAGGGCTGCTCTCTACTTCCGAGATAGGACCTTGTTGCTGGATCCTCCGGAGGGGAAGAATATTGTGTCCTCACATGGCAGAAGGCATGGAAGGGCGAAAAAGGCTAACTCCCTCTGTCAAGCTCTTTTATACAAAAGAATCTGGTCCTCTTCATGAAGGCTCTGAATCAATCACTGCCTAAAGACCGCAGCTCTTAATACTGTTACATTAGGAATTCTGTTTCAGTATGAATTGCAGAGGGGCCAAAAACATTCAAACCATAGCAGGCAGATACACCTTTTGCAAAAATAAGATACAAAAGAAGCTACTACTGTCAATGAAATGGCCCAGAAAAGCAGAGAAACCATCCAGAATGACCTAGAAGACCTGGGAATCCTTTTAAAATCCTCAGCAAATACACACATTTTATCTCAGGAGTTTCTCTGTATCAATTAACTGTTGTCTGATATGCTTTTCCTTATCTTTTACGTCTTTGGTGGCATTTCTTTAGCTCTTACCACGAGTAGTACTTCCCCCAGATCCATCTGAACTCTGGGAACCTGCAATCTATTTTGGAATTGAGTATAGCAAGCTAGACCTTGAGTCCCCTGCAAAATATAACTCCTGGTCTCTACTCGCAGAGTCTACCCAAAGTGAGAGGAATCCCATATCCTCTGGCTAAACAAACTCCCACCTGGCCCTTACTTAATAGTGGAATTAGAATGCAAATGTACAGGGGACATGGAAACACACATTTATTGTATCTGTTATTTATTCTACTAGAGAGGTCAGACCTTAGACTTCCACTACCTGTGCTTTCTTTGAAAGAGTTCCCACCCATATGCAATGAGAGAAAACATCTATATTCTGAAGTTGTTTATAGTTTTCTGTATGTGTCAATTAGTAACATTTGTTAACTGTGCAGTATAGATCTTCAGTATACTGATATTTTGTCTGTTTGTTATTATCAGTTACTGAGAGATGTTTTTATAATCTCCTGCCCTGATCGTATATTTCTCTACTTCTTTAAGTTTTGTCAATTTTTGTCATATGTATTTTGAGAATATGTTATTCAGGACTTACACATTTATAATTGTTTTCTCTTCCCTGTGGACTGCAGTTTAATCATTACAAAGTATTTTCTTATCTTCAGTAGAGTTTTTGTTGTAAACTCTTCCTTGTTTTATATTATTATTGCCCGGAAGATTTTATTATTAGTTCATACAATTAAAATTTATGTAGCATTTCCTTTTTCTTTTCTTTTTTTCTTTCTTTCTTTCTTTTTTTTTTTTTTGGAGATGGAGTCTCACTCTGTCACCCAAGCTGGAGTGCAGTGGCGCGATCTCGGCTCACTGTAACCTCCACTTCCTCGGCTCAAGCAATTCTCTTGCCTCAGCCTCCCAAATAGCTGGGACCACAGGCGCCTGCCACCACCCTTGGCTAATTATTGTATTTTTAGTAGAGACAGGGTTTTACCATGTTGGCCAGGATGGTCTCAAACTCCTGACCTCAGATGATTCGCCTGCCTTGGCCTCCCAAAGTGCTGGGATTACAGGCATGAGCCACCATGCCCAGCCACTTTCTTAATCTGAGAAAAAATATCTACAAATCCATTATACCTAAAGTTAAACTATTAGATGCTTCCCCACTAGAACAAGTAAAGAGATTAAGATGCTCACTATTTTCTCTTCTAGTCAATATTATACTAAAGATACAATTCTTGCTAGTGCAAGAAGATACTAAAAGGAAATAAAAGGTATAAGTGTTGGAAAGAAAGAAATAAACTGGTAGTATTCCCAAATGACATTGTTTTGTATGCCAGAAAATCCAAAGGAATCCATAAATAATCTTTCATAATTAAATAAGTAAACTTACCAGTATTACTAGATACAAGGTCAATCAATTTAATTCTATATTCCAGCAATCTAAGTTAGAAAGTAAAATTTTAAAACAATGCTCTTCATAATAGTCTTTTAAAAAAATAGAATATATTCCATTAAGTATAATGAAAGCCGTTCAAGTTATCTACATAGAAGGTTTTAAATGATTTTGAGAGTTAGTGTTTTATATTTAAGGCATTTTGTCTGCCAGGCTATGAAGATACTCTCCTAAGTTATCTTTTGAAAGAGAAATGAAAGAAGACATGTAAAACCCCAAAGCATATACTATGTTCAAGGATTAGAAGATTCAATGTTGTGAAGATGCGAATTCTCCCCAAATTGATGTATATATTAAATGTAATCCCTTTCAAAGTTCCAGGAGTTTTGTTTTGTGGAATTGATGACGGATTCTAAAACTCATCTGGAAATGAAAAGGACCAAAAATAGCCAGCTCAATCTTGAAGAAGAGAAAGGATGTGGGAGGATTTATGCAACTGTATATTAGACTCATTACACAGTTACTGTAATTAAAACAGTGTGGGATCAGCACTGCATAGTGTCAAGAAACAAACCCACACATATATGCCCACTTGATTTATGACAAAGTCGGAACTCCAGACGAGTGTGCTAAAGACAGTATTTCCAGTAAATGTTACTGGGTCAATTAGATGACTATATGGGAAAAAATAAAAACAAAGACAAAACTTTGATCCCTACTTTACACACATAAATTCCATGTGATTTGTACATTTAAATGTATCATTAGAATAATAAAACTTCTAGAAGTCAACATAGAAAAATATCTTTATGGCTTTGCGTTAGGCAAAGTTTTTTTTTTTTTTTTTTTTTTTCCTGAGACGGAATTTATCTCTTGTTGCTCAAGCTGGAGTACAGTGGAGTGATCTTGGCTCACAGCATCCTCCACCTCCCAGGTTCAAGCGATTCTCCTGCCTCAGCCTCCCCAGTAACTGGGATTACAGGTGCCTGTCACCAGGCCTGGCTAATTTTTTGTATTTTTAGTAGAAACGGGGTTTTACCATGTTAACCAGACTGGTCTTGAACTCCTGACTTCAAGCGACCTGCCAGCCTCAGCCTCCCAAAGTTCTGGGATTACAGACATTAGCCACCACACCCAGCCGCAAAGATTGTTAAACAAGACACCAAAAGTACTAACATAAAGAAAAGAATTCACAAATTTGTGCTCGCTTCGGCAGCACATATACTAAAATTGGAACAATACAGAGAAGATTAGCATGGCCCCTGTGCAAGGATGACACGCAAATTTGTGAAGCATTCTATATTTTTGTACCAAAACAGAGATATAGACCAGTGGAACCCATCAGAGGCCTCAGAAGTAACGCCACACATCTACAATCATCTGATCTTGGACAAACCAGACAAAAACAAGCAACGGGGAGGTGATTCGCTGTTTAATAAATGGTGTTGAAAAAACTGATTAGCCATGTGCAGAAAGCTGAAACTGGACCCCTTCCTTACACCTTACATTAAAATTAACTCCAGATGGATTAAAGATTTAAACATAAGACCTAACACCATAAAAACCCTAGAAGAAAACCTAGGCAATA
>CAUYLG010020627.1:0-32177 GCA_963573385.1 Cacajao melanocephalus
AGGAGTTTGAGACCAGCCTGACCAACATGGAGAAACCTCGTCTCTATTAAAAATACAAAATTAGCTGGACATGGTGGCACTTACCTGTAATCTCAGCTACTCAGGAGGCTGAGGCAGGAGAATCACTTGAACCTGGGAGGCGGAGGTTGCAGTGAGCCTAGATTGTACCATTGCACTCCAGCCTGGGCAACAAGGGTGAAACTCTGTCTCAAAAAAAAAAAAAAAATCAATAAGATTTTGCCAGCTGCAGTAGCTTATCTGTAATTCCAGCCCTAAGGAAGGCTGAGGCAGGAGGATCACTTGAGCCCAGGAGCTCAAGACAAGCGTGAGCAACATAGACCTTATCTCTACATAAAAATTAAAAATTAACCAGGTGTGGTGGGACATGCCTATAGGTCCCACCTACCTGAGAGGCTGTGGCAGTATTTACAGAAAACAGTCCCCAACCAGACCCTAAGACAGAGTTCTTGGATCTCATGCAAGAAAGAATTCAGGACGAGTCCACAGTGCAAAGCCAAAGCAAGTTTAGTAGAAAAGTAAAGGAATGAAAGAATGGCTACTCCATAGACAGAGCAGCTCCGAAGGCTGCTGGTTGCCCATTTTTAAGGTTATTTATTGATCATATGCTAAACAAGGGGTGGATTTTTCATGCTTCCCTTTTTTAGACCATGTAGGGTAACTTCCTAAATTGCAATGGCGTTTGTAAACTGTCATGGAGCTGGTGGGACTGTAGCAGTGAGGACGACCAGGGGTCACTCTTGTCACCATCTTGGTTTTGGTGGGTTTTGGCCGGCTTCTATACTACAAACTGTTTTATCAGCAAGGTCTTTACAACCCGTATCTCGTGCTGACCTCCTGTCGCATTCTGCGGTAAAGAATGTCTTAACTTTTGATGTGCAGCAGGTCTTAGCCTTATTTTACCCAGCCCCTACTCAAGGTGGAGCTGCTTTGGTTTAAACCTCTCTAACACTAGGATTACACCACTGAACTCCAGCCTGCATGACAGAGTGAGACTGTCTCTAAAAAAGTTAAAATATGAAAAATATAAATCAATAAAATGTAACCCATCAAACTATTAAGGAGTTGGGGTTGCTGAGAGAATGAGAAGTAAGCTTAGAATTGCTGGTAACCATCTTACTCACCATAAGAGAAGAGCTCGTTTGAAAATGAAGACCATGACTGAGGAAAGAAGATCTGAAATGAGAGAAAAACAAACCACTGATCACATCCTTTGAACCCCTGTGTCCAGCCACACCTACATGTTTACCACTTTTCTAAAATTACTTCAGTGAATTACTCTCCAGTTCTTTCATGTCCTGGTAATTATAATTTAAAAATCACTTGTAAGCGGTTATAACTTCTCAGTTACATAAGCCAATACATCTTTTTTTCCTTGTTAAATTATGAGTTGGGTTTTCTGTCATTTGTGCCTGCGATGGTCTTGAGTATGTGTTAGCTTTCTATTGTTGTTGTGGTTTTTTTTATTGTTGATTTTATTTTCATAGGACATGGTTGGATCATTCAGCTGTGGATTAACAAGTCCTTGGTTCAGTCAAACCTTACTTGTCGCTAAAACCAAAAACTGATTCCAGATGGATCAGAGATCTAAACATCAAGCTAAAAACGTAAAACTTCTAAAACAAAACATAGGATAATATCTTTAAAACAAAGATTTCTCAGAACAGAAAATAAAAACATTAACCATAAAACCAACAAATGATAAATTAAACTTTATGGAAATTTAAAACTTCCGGTACTCAATAGATACCATTAAGAAAATGAAAAGGCAAGTAGCAGACTTGGAAAAAGTTTATATTATGTATATTCTGACGAATGACTTATAGCCAGAATATGTAAACGAATAATACAATCTATTACACTATTGTACTCCAGCCCTGGTGACAGAGTGAGACCCTGTCTAAAAAAATTTAAAAGGCAAAAAGACTTAAATGGAAATTTCACAAAAATAGACTTAAACAGCCAAAAAGCCATATGAAAAAATATTTCATAGGATTAATCTGGGAAATGCAGGTTAAACCCATATTGAGTTACTACTTTATACCCACTAACAAGGCTAAAATTAAGGACTGATAACACCAAATATTGTGAGGACATTAAACAAATGGAATTCTCATCTGCTGCTTGTAAAAGTCTAGATTGTTACAACTATCCTGTAAAATAGTTTGGCAGTTAGTTAAACATACACCTGTCCAATGACCCAACAGTTTCACTTCCAGGTATTTATTTAACCAAGAGAAATGAAAACATGTGCCACATAAAGACTTCTATAAGAATACTCATAGCAGCTCTGTTGTAATAACCAAAGCCTGAAAATGACCCAAATGGTCATCATAAATTGTGATAGGTTCCGACAATAGAAGTAGATTCATCACTACAAATAAAGACAGACTGAGCACAGTGGCCACACTTTGGGAAGCTGCACTCCCAGCACTTTGGGAGACCTAGGCAGGCAGATCACAAGGTCAAAAGATCGAGACCATCCTGGCTAACATGGTGAAACCCCTTCTATATTAAAAATACAAAAACTAGCTGGGTGTGGTGGTGCATTCCTGTAGTCCCAGCTACTTGGAAGGCTGAGGCAGGAGAATTGCTTGAACCTGGGAGGCGGAGTTTGCAGTGAGCCAAGATGGCACCACTGTACCCCAGCCTGGTAACAGAGCAAGACTCTGCCTCAAAAATAATAATAAAATAAATTTTAAAACATAAAAACAAACAGCTAATACATACAATAACATAGATGAATGTATTAGTCTGTTCTCACATTGCTAATAAAGACATACCTAGGACTGGGTAATGGATAAAGGAAAGAGGTTTAATTTACTCACAGTTCCACATGGCGGGAGAGGCCTCACACTCATGGCAGAAGGCCAAGGGTAAGCAAGACATGCCTTACGCGGCAGCACGCAAGAGAGCCTGGGCAGGGGAACTCGCCTTTATAAAACCATCAGATCTCGTGAGAGTTATTCAGTATCACAAGAAAAGCAAGGGAAAAACCCACCCTCATAATTCCAATTACCTCTTACCGGGTCCCTCCCATGACACATGGGGATTATTAAAGTTCAAGATAAGATTTGGGTGGGAGGACACAGAGCCAACCCATACCAATGAATCATTTTTGTAACTTGTTTTTAAGTTCAGAGGTACACGTGCATGTCTGTTACATAGGTAAACTTTGTGTCATGAGGGTTTGTTGCACAGATAGGTTTGTAACATAGGTAAACTTCGTGTCATGGGGGTTTGTTGTACAGATTATTAGATCACCCAGGCATTAAGTCTAGTAGTTATTTTCTTAGTTATTTTTCCTGATCCTCTCCCTCCTCCCACCTTCCACTTAAAAACATTATGTTGAGTAAAGGAAGCCCAGACACAAAAGACTACATATTATCTGATCCCACGTATATGAACTTCTAGTAGAAGCAAAACTAAGCTAAGATGCTGGACTGTTCCTTGCCAATGACTGAGGACTGGGAGAAGGGAGGGTGAAGTGTGTCCTGGATCAGAGCCATTCCTGCTGCTGTAGGATTCCTCTAATGGGCAGTGTCTGCTCTGGGTGTCCCCATTAGCCTGGTAGAGACTCCAGAGCTGCACTATGATCTGAGGCTCTTCCTATCCAATCCATCCTTCTCTGTCTTCTTTCACAGGTTTCAGACCTGCATCACAGCTGAAGTCTCTCCCTGATCACTCCTACTCTTGCCCCTTTATTCTTCACAGGCATTTCCTAAAATAAAATTCTCGTATATCATCTTACTTCAGGCTGCTATCACAAAGTACTTTATACTGGGTGGCTTAAACAACACACATTTATTTTTCATAGTGCTGAGGGCTTCCAGCCTCTTCCTGGTTGCAGGCAGCCAAGTTTACATTGTGCCTTTATATGAAAGAAAGAGGGTAAGTGAGCTCTCTGAAATCCCTTTTATAAGAGCACTAATCCCATTCATAAGAGCTCCATTCTCATGACCTAATCACCTCCCAAAGGCCCCATTTCCTAACACCATCAGCCTAGATGCAGGTTAGGGTTTTAACACATGAATTTTGCAGGGACATAAACATTCAGTTCATCATACACCTCTTATCCCAGCTCAGCATCTACTTCTCAGAAGACCTGAACTAACACACATGCCATTTGAGAGTTTAGGAGTGAGATACAAAATTAGCCTAAAAACTTGGGATTCACCAAAACCACCATAAAACATAAAGCCTTCTGGTGCAAAACTTAAAGCCAGGTACATTCTTTTCCATCTTATCACAACACACACTGAATAGGTACAAATGCTACCATGATGTCATGTGTTTTACACAAATATATGGAAGAGTTGGAACTCAAATCTAGGTCTCTTTACCAAAGGTGGTGCTTTTCACCACTATGTCCTTAGAGGTTTGAAACTCGAATGCCTCTGACGTTGGACAGGTAACAGAAAGGTGTGAACCAGGCCAGGCATAAGGTCCAAGGAATGATGGAGCTTGCAGGGAAATAAAAAGAACATACATTCAAATTTAAGCTTTTAAACTAGCCAAAGAAAACACATCGGTGGACAGTGCTCAAACAGCTGAACTACCTGCTGAGAAGTTTGCAACTCCTGCTTTTCTTCTTCATCACTAATTTTGGTTGTCATCATTGTTTTTCTGCCTCCTCTACTTGGAAATCTTTTCTGATAGCTGCATGGTAAACTCCTACCCATCCTTCAAAGCCCTAGACAAATGTTACCTATTTAGATCTTTCTGTCACTTCTCAAGCAGAGTCAGATTCTCTTTCTCTCTGTTCCCATAACACTTTGTATTTTCCTCTTTTCCAGCAATGAGTAAATTTGTTTGCAGTCCTGTCTCCCTACTAGATGATAAGCTCCTCAAGGTCAGAGAGTTTTGCTCCCTATTCCTCACTTGCATTTGAGGACAGGACACTACTATTTATTGAGTGCCTGCTCTGTATCAGGCATTGCAGTAAGCACTTAATCTTCACAGTTCCTTTGACAAGGCAATTCTCCTACCCCATTTTACAGATGGGGATTCTGAATTCCAAGAAGATAAAGTCACTTGCCCAAGGTTCCACAACCAGCCAAACTTTGGCAGAGGTGGAATTCTAACTCAGATGCCCCTCTCTACAAACCTCTCATCCAATCTCCCATGCCGCACTGCTCCCTAGGCAGCTAGAGGGGACATCTGCTCACACGTGGCTAAGGGTACAGAGGAAGAGCCACAGAAACCATCCCTGTCCTTCCTGTGCCTTGAGAGGGCTGGACTAACTGGTATTTAGCTTTTTTCTTGCACTGACGTTTTATTCTAGGAGGTTTGTTATCTCTCCTTTTGGCACCGCCTGAACTATTTGAGACAAGTCCCTGCTTAAAAAATAATGATAAAACTGCCTGTCGGTGGAAATAAGCCGCACACACTATCTCCCTAATAGAAGCAGGAGAATTTCTGAGATACCTCTGCAACTTCGTTAGGCATGCAAGATTAAGCTCGAATTCATCTCGGCTCAGTCATACGCGCTCTGAAACTGAATTGTGAAGGATGGAATTTGCAGCTGCTCAGCTCATTCAAGATGAAGACGAGGGTGACCTGGGCAAACATGCAGAAAGCTGCTCATTGGAAGAACGAGACTTCTAACTGCCAATAGCCTGGTGGACCCTGACCAATTTGGACATGTCGCCTATAAGGTATAAATGTACAGACCCTGGATTCAGAAACTCCAGGTTCAAACAGAGCTCTATCATTTGCTAGATGAGTGGCCTTGAGCAAGTTTCTTAATTTCTCACTTCCTCAGTTTCTTCATTTATAAAATGGGGTAAATAATAGAACCCATACCACTAGCTGTTGTGGGGAATAAATGGACTATTGTATGTCGTTAGTGCTGTCCCTGATATATAAGAAATGCTTAATAATGTGAGTCACAATAATCATACATGGCCTTTCCAAGAGTGTTCAGAATGGTCTACTGCTCCCAGGAGAGAGGTCAAACTCAGGGTCATATTTGCAAGGCCCTGCACACCTTGTATCTTGCTTCTCAGCTTCATTCCACCCTCGTCCCTGCTCAGTGACTCGCAGTGGTCCAGTCCTCGCTGTCTCTTCCCTTTTCTACCACTGCTGTCCCATATAAACTCCTACTCACCTAACATGGTTTCACTCTGCATCCACACCCAAATCTTATATCAAATTGTAATCCTCATGTGTCAAGGGAGGGACCTACAATTCCCATGTATTGGGGAAGGGAAGTGATTGGACTATGGAGGTGGTTTTCCTCGTGCTGTTCTTGGGATAGTGAGTGAATTCTCATGAGATCTGCTGCTTTTATAAGTGCTAGTTTCTTTCCTATGTGTTCACACTCTCTCCTGTTGCCTTGTGAAGAAGATGCCTACTTCCCCTTCTGCCATGATTATAAGATTCCTGAGCTTCCCCAACCATGTGGAACTGTGAGCCAATTAAACCTCCTTTGTTTATAAATTGCCCAGTCTTGGGTAATTTATACATATACATATATATATATACACATATATATACGTATATATATATATACACATATATATACGTATATATATACATATATATACGTATATATATGTGTATATATATATATATATATATTTTTTTTTTTTTTTGAGATGGAGTTTCGCTTTTGTTGCCCAGGCTGGAGTGCAATAGTGTGACCTCAGCTCATGGCAACCTCCACCTCTCAGGTTCAAGCAATTCTCCTGCCTCAGCCTCCTGAGTAGCTGGGATTACGGGCATGCATTATCACCCCCAGCTAACTCTATATTATTAATAGAGATGGAGTTTCTCCATGTTGGTAAGGCTGGTCTCAAACTCCCGACCTTAGGTGATCCGCCCACCTCAGCCTCTCAAAGTGCTGGTATTACAAGTGTGAGCCACCATGCCCTGCCTGGGTAATATCTTTATAGCAGTGTGAGAACGAACTAATACATAATTCTTCAGAGATCACATCTTCTAGACACCTTCTCCCACCTCCCCACCAGGCAGGAAGGTTGCATTAGGGGTTGTAGGAAGGTTCCTCATGCAGCATGAGGTTTGATTCTGCTGGGGTGCAGAGGAGGAATTGCTCCAGGGAAACTGCCCTTCAATTCACCTACCCCTACTGTAAACACACAAGAATGCACTGGGTGTCATTCAGGACTTGCCTTTGGTGGAAAGTCAAGCAAAGGGGCAGCATCTCTCAAACCATCAAGAGGGGCCAGGATGCCCATGATGATAGCCAAAGGAAGCTTCTCTGAGGATGAGATGGGATCTTCTCTCCTCTCATGGGGTGTTTTCAGTAGCTGAGTAAGCACTTATTTTCGTGAGGACTTCGAAGCCTCCATCCTATGAGGTTTTCTCTCATCCAGTAAGTTTCTGTGTCTTTTGCCTGTGACTTTGGCACTCTTTCCTCCAGTTATGTTGCCATCATCTTCAATAGCACCACATCATCCCAAGAGGCACCCACAAGGGTGCCTTTCTTCCAAGATCTCACGGAACTCTGCATTTCTCCTCTTCTGGTCCTTTTCATACTGTATATGGTTAGGGTTTAAGAGTGTGGATTCAAGAACCAGATTGCTGGAGTTCCAGTCCAAGAGCATCTGTTTCCTAGCTGTGTGACCTCAGGCAAGTTACTTAACCTCTCTGTGCTTCAATTTCTCTGTAAACTAGATAAAATTAATATCTTTCTCATAGAGATGTTGTAAGGGCTAGATGAATCAAACATATAAAGCACCTGGTACACAGAGTTTGCTCAATGAACATTAGCAATGATCAGTATTACTACTCATCTGTATCTTCTTCCTCGTTCCTCACTGGGTTGTATCACTTAAGAGGTTAGTGGCTATCTACATGTTTATCCCTTGCCACTAGCAAGGGATCTAATACAAAATAGGTACTCATTTGTGGAGGGAGAGAAAAGAGAGAAAAGAAGAAAGGAAAGGATGGAAGAAAGAAGAGGGAAGGGGAAGAAAGGAAAGAGAAGGAGAGAGAAGGGGAAGGGAGAAGAAATGAAAGGTGAGGAGGGGAAGGGAGGACAGACAAGGGGAGGAAAAGGAAGGGGAAAAATCTTGAAAGTTGTTCACTTATAACACTAATATGGCAAATAGAGAAATGTATCTAGAATTGAAGAAAGCCAGATAAATTTCCACCCAAGTGGAATTGGTTACCCTGTCTTAGTTTCCCCAAATCATGTAACTATCCTGAACCAGTAAATATGTCAGAATTTTTGGGGGAGTGGGGGATGGAGTCTCACTCTGTTGCCCAGGCCAGAGTGCGGTGGCACAATCTCAGCTCACTGCAACCTCCGCCTTCCCAACTTCCAGCAATTCTCCTGCCTCACCCTCCCGAGCAGCTGGGATTATAGGCGTGTGCCATCATGCTTGGCTAATGTTTCTTGTATTTTTAATAGACACAGGATTTCACCATGTTGGCCAGGCTGGTCTTGAACTCCTGACCTTAGATGGTCTGCCCGTCTTGGCCTCCCAAAGTGTTGGGATTACAGGCGTCAGCCACAATGCCCAGTCCAGAGTTTTTTATAGTGAGTTTATTATTTGTTATTTTGGGTAGGTGGTATTAGGAGGCATTAGCAGTTACTTGAAAAAATGCACTGAATGGGCTGGGCACAGTGGTTCATGTCTGTAATCCCAGCACTTTAGGAGGCCAAGGCAGAAAGATTGCTTGAGGCCAGCAGTTTGAGACAGCCTGGGCAACATGGTGAAACCCCATCTCTACTAAAATACAAAAAAATAGCCAGGTGTGGTGGTGCATGCCTGTAATCCCAGCTACCTGAAAGACTGAGGTGAGAGGATGGCTTGAACTCAAGAGGCAGAGGCTGCACTGAGCCGAGATCACACCACTGCACTCCTGCCTGGACCACAGAGCAAGACTCTATCTCAGAAACAAAAACCAAAAAAAATGCATTGAATGGGATAAATGGCTTTCTACATTGGACGAGGATCTAGCTGGTCCCTCAAAGATCCTCTGTCTGGATACATCTCACTCCCAGCCAGTACCCCTAAAGATCTGGGTAAAACCAGTCATTTCCTGAGTGCTTATCCTGCAGTCCCACATACAAGCCTCAGCTTTGCAAACTGAATCCTCAGTTTTGCCAGCACACCCACAATGGATCCATTTTCAGTTGCAGATTCACATTACCCAAGTTCTCAAGATTAATGTTTAAAACCAAAAAGTTAATTGAATTGTTTTCAATGCAAAATCATTATCACACAGATTGAATTGCTCTAACTCTATGTGACCAGCATTTTCTCTCCCTGTCAACAGCCAAGTAATATTCAAAGGTCATCTGATGATTAGATACTCAGACCTGGAGGAGTTAGATGAATCAAATGTTCAGCGGCATCAAGATAAGATGGACTGATGCATTCATCTCACAGTAACAGATGGTCTTGCTTTGTATTTCTTGAACTTTGGTCATTCAGGTGCCACCTACATGACTCTTTGCTGTATTCACTGCTACCATTATCTACTATCTTAATAAGGGGCTCCTGGACCATCTCTTTGTGGGGCAGGGCTTAAAGCCCCCAAACAAATACATGTTTATATTGAGAAGTTTCTTTTTCCTTTGTCACCAGATACTTCCTAATAGAGTTGAAGCCTATAGGTCTCCCTTAAATGTAAAACTGTCTTTGCAACTTTAAAAAAATCATATGGCAATTAAGAGGAGATACGAATTATTTGTTGAAATGTAAGAATGTGCCTGCATTTCAGAATGATAAAAAATTTTAAGAATTAGTGTTTTTATGTTCCTGGGAAGCCTCTCTCTGGAAACCTCAGCCACAACTAAGAAGTCTGAGTTGTGCTCAGATGTGGCCAACACTTCCGGTTACCTGGACACAATAGGATGCCCACTCAGTCCACGCCACTGATATTGCTCTGCTGAGACATAGTGATAAAAATGCTGATCTTCACCACTGGACACATGTAACACAAGTTTCCTTAGGGGTTGTAGGAATTGTCAGTCTGAAGATTTTAAAAATTACAGCTTTTTACTCCATGACTCTCCTCTTTCTTCCTCCCTGGGTTTAGGGAAAGTGGGCCATCATCAAATTTCACATGGATTTAATTTAACCTTGCACATCTATATTCCCCGTGCAAAGTACCATTCATTTGATGAGAAAAGAAGTTGCTTGTAACTCCTTCCTGGTACTAGGAAGTTACCCCTTAATCAAACAGATGCATTTGCATAGCTTTTTAAAGGCCAGCTCTCTTGCATATTACTTGCATATTTAAAATGCTGAATTTTGAAAATAAATATTTACATTTCTACTCTATAATTATTTTACAGCTATAAATAAGTGAAATCTGCATCATTTGCCAGAAATAAAAGGCAAAATAAATGCAAATAAAATAAAACACCATTAAAATCTAATGAGATACTATGGCTTGCTAAGGTACTAAAACTGAAATTTACTCTCTCATTGTGAAAAGTTACCTAGTGTTGGAGAAGTGTTAAAGATGTAGTAGCATCAGACTGTAACTTCTCATTGATATAATCAGCAAGGTTAAAGAAAGGATTATGTGTGAGAAATAAAATTCCGCCAATGGGAAAATGGGCCCAGTGTTTTTTGATACTGCTTTATTGTGCCTCATAAAATCATCTGACATATCAATAGACATGTTCCAACCTTCAGGAACATTTATTGTGCCAATGGAAACAAAATAAAACTCCCGTGCTGATCAGTAGTGGGATCGCGCCTGTGAATAGCCACTGCAGGCCAGCCTGGGCAACATAGCAAGACTCCATTTCTAAAATAAAAAAATAAATAAATAAAATACTGAAACAGCATTGGCTATAACCTTCTGAATCCAACTTCACATTAGTGATGGTCTTGCCGATACAAATCCATTGGTCACCTCAACATGATAAAGGCCATATATTAAAAACCAATGGGAAACAGCACACTTAATAGTGAAAGACTGAACACTTTTCTCCTAAGGTTAGAAACAGACAAGCATGCCAGATTTCACCATTTTTATTCAACATAGTATTGGAAGTTCTAGCCAGAGCAATTTGGAAAGTGAAATAAAAGGCATTCAAGCTGGAAAGGAAGAAGTAACTTTTCGCATATAACATGATCTCATATGCAGAAAACCCTAAATATTCCACACACAAAAATTGAAGCTAATAAATACATTTGGCAAAGTTTTGAGATATCCAATCAAAACACGAAAATCAGTTTGCATCTCTATACACTAACAATGAACAATCTAAAAATGAAATTAAGAAAACAATTCCACTTAAAATAGCATCATAAAAGAATAAATATTTAGGAATAAACAATTTTCAGACTTGTATGCTGAAAATCACAAAACAC
This sequence comes from Cacajao melanocephalus, assembly GCA_963573385.1. NCBI lineage: Eukaryota > Metazoa > Chordata > Mammalia > Primates > Pitheciidae > Cacajao > Cacajao melanocephalus. Next base: position 11,322 of record CAUYLG010020627.1, read on the forward strand.
TGCTAAACAAAATTAAAGAAGACATAAATAAGTGCAAAGAAATCCTATGTTCATGGATTGGAAGAATTAATATTGTTAAGATGACAGTACTACCCAAAACAATCTACAGATTCAGTGTAATCCTTACAAAAATCCTAGAAGTGTTTTTTTGGGGAGGGAGAAAACATTCAAAATTTATTTTCCAACAGATAGATAACATCAACAGGTACAACTACAGGGGTTTATCTGTAGATCCTATAGTCACAAGGGCATTATTAGCTCAACAGTGAGAAGGCCTTGATGTGTTCTCTGTAACAATATCCACTTCACAGTGTAAATAGATACTATCACTGTGTTCAATTGCAATTGCAGAAGGAAAGGTAAAAATTGGCACCAAAAAAAAAAAAAAAAAGTGGGGAATCCTAAGGTCAGGTCCAATAACTAGCAGACAAGATTTTGGATCCAGACAGTCTTGGATCCACATTTCAGTCAGGGCCTTCCACAGAGAGGGGAAAGACTTCTTTCCAGAATTTAGAATCTTTCTCCTTTCTCATTAAATCAGTAGAGGAATGTTTCTTTGCTTTGTTTTGTTTTGTTTTATGGAGACAGAGTCTCACTCTGCCGCCCAGGATGAAGTACAGTGGTCTGATCATGGCTCACTGCAGCCTCAACTTCCCAGGCTAGTGATCCTCCCACCTCCTCCCACCTCAGCCTTATGAGTGGCTGGGGTCATAGGTGCATACCACCAGAAGCTACTTTTTTATTATTTGTAGAGCAAGGTCTCATCATCTTGCCCAGGCTGGTCTTGAACTCCTGGGCTCAAGTGATCCTCCCGCTTTGGTTTCCCAAAGTGCTGGGATTACACAGATGTAAGCCACCACACCCAGCCTAGACCAATGTTTCATTTGCTCAATATTGTTACATGTACAAAAGATTACAAAAAAAAAAAAAAAAAGAATCACAGAAACATCTTGAATGGCCATTTCCCACCAATACATCAACTTTTAGGTTTATGACAGGGCCTGAGAATACTTCAGCGGTAGTGTGTTTTTTTGTTTTGTTTTGTTTTTGAGACAGAGTCTCATTCTTGTTGTCCAGACTGGAATGCAATGGCGTGATCTTGGCTTACTGTAACCTCTGCCTCCTAAGTTCAAGAGATTCTTCTGCCTCAGCCTCCCAAGTAGCTGGGACTACAGGCTCATGCCACCATGCCTAGATAATTTTTGTATGTTTAGTAGAGACAGATTTCACCATATTGGCCAGGCTGGTCTCAAACTCCCGACCTTGTGATCTGCCTGCCTCGGCCTCCCAAAGTGCTGGGATTACAGGTGTGAGCCACCACACCCAGCTACTTCAGTTGTCTTAAAATAGGAAAACAGACACTCTGGCTACAAAAAGTAAAAACTAGATGAAGTAGATAAAGCTTTCACACCCAGGACTCGCCTGTTGCAACTTTGTAGCCTTCATGAAATATTCAAGGGAAAAAAAATCTCCATAATTACTTGGCATAAGTCACACTAAGGAAATTAAACAAAAAAATTAGTATGTGAGTTTGTAATAGAAAATGCCCTTCCGTGAGTTTCTTCTCAAGAATGAAAACCTAGTTCTCCAATAGAGTAGGCACTGGCAAACTAAATTAAGTCACCTGAGATTCTCCAGTCAAGGGCCCACCTCTTCTGGGGTTCAGGAAGACAAAGGCATCTGGGAGATGTGGAAAGGACACTGGCCTCTCAGGCCTCCAACTGAACCGTATCTAAATAAGCAGCAACACACACATTGACTCCGTAAGGACTAATATAAGTCCATATGAGGGCATCCCACTTAAGATTTGAAGACTGAATCAAGTTTATAATCCCACAGCCTTAGTTTTTTTGGTTGTTTTTGTTTTTGAGACTGAGTCTTGCTCTGTCACCCAGGCTGGAGTGCAGCGGCGTGATCTCAGCTCACTGCAACCTTCACTTTCAGGGTTCTAGCAATTCTTCTGCCTCAGCCTCCCAAGTAGCTGAGACTACAGGCGCGTAATTTTTGTATTTTTAGTAGAGACGGGGTTTCATCATATTGTCCAGGCTGGTCTTGAACTCCTGACCTTGTGATCCTCCTGCCTTGGCCTCCCAAAATGCTGGGATTACAGGCGTGAGCCATCGCACCTGGCCCTTTTTGTTGTTTTTTAAGTACGTTCAAACAAACAAACAAAAAGATGGAGACAGGGTTGGGGACAAATAAAACAGGTGCCTAAATAGATGAAAGACCTTGTCCTTTTACCCACATCAGTTACTATGGAAGTATACAGCACCCCTCTCTTTGACAAGCTCAGTAATTTCCTTTCCCACTGTGGTTCAGTAAGTTCCCACGGGTCTACCTTGAAATAGGTAATAGTCTTTGGAAAAAGTCACTCTAAGTTGTACAAAGATTCGACGTATACAGTTTGTCACAAGTAACAAAGCCACTTTGCAAGAGCCACTTCTTTCCAAAATTTAAAAAAGAATTTTAGTCTGTATTTGTTTTGGTGTAACTTTTTTTCTTCTTTTTAATTTTCTGCAAAGCAGCATAGCAACAATCATGATTGCAGGACTTGCCTGAGATTGTGGTCATAACCCTGGTAAACATCATTTGCCTACCAGTAAGAAAAAGAAAATAGAAGGGAGATGAGTACTTTTCTTTTCCCTTCCCCCCGCCCCCTCCGAGACGTAGTCTCGCCCTGTCACCCAGGCTGGAGTGCAATGATGTGCTCTCGGCTCACTGCAACCACCATCTCCCAAGTTCAAATGATTCTCCTGACTCAGCCATCCAAGTAGCTGGAATTACAGATGCCTACCACCACACCCAGCTAATTTTTGTACTTTTAGTAGAGACAGGGTTTCACCATGTTGGCCAGGCTGGTCTCGAACTCCTGACTTCAGGTCATCCACCCGCCTCAGCCTTCCAAAGTGCTGGTATTACAGGCATGAGCCACCATGCCTGGCCGGAGATAGGTTCTTATTAAAAACAGCAGATTCTAGAGATCTCACTCTGTTTGTATTTCTCCTTCCATGCAAGTTCTCCTTGAGTTTGGCTGACCACGATCTCGTCTTCTTCCAGGAAGTGAGGAAACTGGTGTTTGGGAATGCTCCCAGGTAGCACCTTGTTTTTCCATATCTGCACTGATATGTAATTGGGAGCCATCCACCTTGGAGACAGTGGCATTATTCATGTTGAAGCTGGTTCCCAAAAAAACCAGGAGGGCAGGAACACCACCACTCTGGATTAAAGATCCATTGGTCTTCATGGCCAGACCACCGCTGAGCGTGCTGGTGTCCTGGTTCCACAAAACAGGGTCCATGTTCACTCAAGTGGCCAGAATTTCCCTGGGAAATATTTGAGACTCTTTCCATTTGTAGCCCGCAGAGCCATGGTGTTCTCGACAGCCAGCTTCCTGCCATGGAGTGCTGAGTTACTGTTTACCCCGTGAGTCATACAGTGGACCTTCCAGTTGCCTTTGGTGGTAAAAGCTTGCCCACAAATGTTGCATGCAAAAGGCTTGTCTCCAGTGTGAGTCTGCTCGTGAACCTGAAGAATGCTAGTGGGTGAGACGTTCTTCCCATACTGTGTGCAGCTGTGTTGCTTGGCCTATTGGCATGGCTAGGCCGCTAACAAAGGACTCATCCCCAGGGACAATGTGGAAGGTTCAACAAATGTGCCAGGGCCTTCAACACTGGCATAGATTGGCTGGGCTGGGATAAACATTGAAGGGAGATGGCTCCAACCTTCTGTCTTAGTAGGGCTGTTTTCAGAGCTCTCTGCTTTGTCACCAGCATCAGGAGACTCTGACTTGATCCTTTCTGCTTGGCCATTGGCCAGGGAGAGTACTTGGAAGGATGTGGCTTCCATGATGTCTGGACTTCAGCTCTCATACTTCTGGTCCCCCATCAGTAAGGTCCAGTAATTGGTCAAGCTGTTGCTCTTCATGGAACTGTTTTCTTTGCTGCTCTGGTCCTGCTCTGGTCCTGCAGGAGCAGGACCCACTCTTCCCAGGGCATCTAAGGAAGCCATCATGGTGAACCCTAGTGTGGGTGATGCCTACTGCATGCTAGGAAGAGGAACGGGGACCTTTGAGGAGTCACTAGAGGCCTCTGGAAGCTGACTTCATCTACTACACTGGTGCTTTCAACAACATCATCATGGTACATGGCACCGGTGCTGCCATTTTCATCCACCATCATTGGCTCAGGACCCATAAAATCACAGGACTTCTCTGGCAGGGGAAGGTTGGTAATCTGACTATCCATGTCCGTCTGAATATGCTGCTGCAACTTCACACCACTGGTGAACTTCTGGTTTAAAAGGCATAGATGCTGAGCTTTTATGGACGTGTTGGTTTGGTGAACCCCAGTGTGTCTTAAGGGTTGTCTTTGGTAGAAAAGCTCAGCCAAGGATCTTGAACTGGAATGGTCTCTCCCGAGTGTGGATGCAGCAGTGCATTTAGAGGGAGCTTTAGCAGCTTAATACTCGGTGGCAAATGAGACATTTGTTGGGGTCAGTGATGGTCATGTCAATGTATTCCACCAGCTGCTGCTGTAATTTTAGGGTCTCTGACCCTGGCTCAGGGGTCCTACTCCCTTGGAAGCCACCAACCCTTGGAGAATTACGGCTTGGCCCCATGCCAGGAAGTATGGGTCCACCCTTACTTTCTGGAGAAGGCTCCAGGTCACTGGGCAATGGGCTACCTGTGAGGTCCTTGGGGGTCAGGCCCCAAAGAGAGCTTTTGAGGTAGCCCGACCGAGGATTTTACAAGGACAGGTTTTCTGTCTAAAGAGAGACTCAGTTCATCTAATAAAGTGCAAAGAGTGCATAGGATATGCCATTGCCTACCACCATTTTGTCCTAGAGCTGAACAAACAGCTGAGAGTTTGCCTTCACTTGCGAATGTTGGTGAAAGTGCCCCTTGAGGTTGCCCTTGGTGGTGAAGCAGTTATCACAGACAGAGCACACAAAGGGTCTCTCTTCCCGTGTGGAAGTGGAGGTGGCTCTGCAAGGAGCTATCAGTCCTGAAAAAAACCTCGCTACAGTACTTACATTTGCCCTTGTAGAAGATCACCTCATCTTTGGGTTTGAGATCCACCGAGATGTTCAATGGCTTCCCCTTCCCTTTCTTGGATGGGTCTAGTGCCCCAGTGGAGAAAGGACTTTGGAAGAGTACCAAGCCCAGGGCCTGAGGAAGCAAAACACTCAGGAGGTGAGACATTACGTTTGGAGCACCCTGGGTCCCATCAAGCTTCACAGCATAGGGCGTCAGCCCTGGGCATGGAAGACTGGTACAAGTACAGCTTGTTTCAAGGTGTCCAGAGACAGACCTTGGCTTCCAGCTTTCAGGCTGAGCAAAGCCACAGCCACAGAAATCTCTGCTGGGACAGGTGGCTACACAAAGTCTTCAGGGTGTTGACCCCTTCCCCACCTGAGTGGAAAGTGTGCAAAGCCCACATGTCCACCTGGATGCGGATCTGCTTGGTCAGCTGAATCTACCGTAGCTGCTGCTGCTGCTGCAGACACAGCATCTGCTCAAGGACCCACGGGATGCTGTTGGTACTGGACATGGAGGCTGGCAGTGCATCTAAGCTCCACTGACTCATTGCCACTTTGGTTCCTTGTAGTGCCTACAGGGTCATGGAGTGTTGGCCACTTTGCCTTTGAGTAAACAGCTTATGTCCTGGGACGTGGGTGGCAGGCCATCTCTGTTTTTAGGTTGCACCACAGACTCCACACCCAGCTCCTCCTTCATGTTCCCTAAGCTGCCACAATTCTCCCTATGACCGTCCTTACTGCTTGAACTAAGTGGCTGGTGACTCAGCACAGCTCCAGAGAAGTCTCCTGAAGGCATTGGCCCTTCGCTGTCATTCATGGTGACAACACAACAGGTGGATTTTTAGTGCAATTTTTCTTACGTTACAAGAACTGAAAGATGCTAAAGAACTCTGCACAACATTTCTCACATTTGTGCGTTTCCTCTGGACAAAGCCACTTTATTATCGTGATTCCCTGGGTGGTTCACTGCAGGACCTAAATTTTGGACATCTGGCCTCCAGAACGGTGAGAGAATACATTTCTGTTGTTTAAAGCCATCCAGTTTGTGGCTGTTTGTTACAGCAGCCCCAGCACCCATGCCACCAGCACCACTGGGGCCACATCTGCAAACGCTGGGGTCAGCTGCTGTGGCTGCTGCCCACCGTGGTCCTCCTCCAAGTTGATGTGCTGGGGTTTCACCTGCTTGTGCCTCAATGTGGTATGGGCATCAGTGTTCCCAGAGAGCTGCAGTTATTCGCCCTCTCCCTAACAGTGCCTTTTTGAAGACAGAAAAACCCATCTTTAAACTTGTATGGACTCTCAAAGGACTCTGAATAACCAAAAGCATCCTGAAAAAGAAAAAGGAGCAAAATTTGGAGGATGCACCGTTCCTGATTTCAAAACTTACTACAGCCGGTTGTGGTGGCTCACACCTGTAATCCCAGCATTTTGGGAGGCCGAGACGGGTGGATCACAAGGTCGGGAGTTGGAAACCAGCCTGGCCAATATGGTGAAACCCCGTCTCTACTAAAAATACAAAAAAATTAGTGAGGCTTGGTGGTACGTGCCTGTAATCCCAGCTACTTGGGAGGCTGAGGCAGGAGAATCGCTTGAACATGGCAGGTAGAGGTTGCAGTGAGCCAAGATCACACCACTGCACTCCAGCCTGGGTGACAGAGCAAGACTCCATTTCAAAAAAAAAAAAAAACTTACTACAAAGCTACAGTAATCAGAACAGTTTAGTGCTAGTATGAGAACTGATATATAGACCAATGGATAGAGGAGTCCAGAAATAAATTCTCATATATATGGTAAGTTAACTTTTAAAAAGAGAGCTTAGACCATTCAATGAAGAAATGATGATGCTTTCAACAAATCGTGCTGGGAAAACTGGATATCTACCTGTAAAAGAATGAAGGTGGACCCTTATGTCAGATCATATACAAAAAGGAAATAAAACCTCATAATGAATCAAAGACCTAAATGGTAGAGCTAAAACTATAAAACTCCCAGAAGAAGACACAGGGGAAAATCTTTATAACATTAGATTGGGTAATAGTTTCTTGGCTACGATGCCAATAGCATAGGCACCAAAGAAAAAAATTGATAAATTGAACTTCAATGAAAGTAAAAACTTTTGTACATCGAAGGATATTATCAAGAGAGTGAAAAAAGAATCCATGGGATGGAAGATAATATTAGTAAGACATATATCTGGATTAAAGGATTAATATTAGGAATGTATAAAGACCTCCTGCAATTCAACAGCAACAACAACAAAAGCAGCCCAATCCAAAAACAGGCAAAAGACTTGAATGGACATTTCTCCAAAGATATAGAAATACCCAAGAAGCACATGAAAAGAACATCATTAGCCATTAGGGAAAATGCAAATCAAACCCACAGTGAGATACCGCTTCACATCCATTAGGATGGCTCTTATTTAAAAAAATAAAAACCTGAAAATAACAATTGTTGGCAAAGATGTAGAGAAACTGGAACCCTTGTGCATTGCTAGTGAGGACGTAAAAGATGCAGCCACTATAGAAAACAGTATGGTGGTTCCTCAAAAAATTAAACATAGAATTACCACATGATTCAACAATTCCATTTCTGGGTATATACCCAAGAGAATTGAAAGCAGGGACTCAAAAAGATATTTGCATACCATTGTTCATAGCAGCAGCATTCACAGTAGCCAAAAGGTGGAAACAGCCTAAGTGTCTATCATTAACTGAACAAATAAATAAAATGTAGCATATACATATAATGGAATATTATTCAGCCCTAAACAAGAATGAAATTCTAACACATGCTACAACACAGATGAACTTTGAGAACATTATGCTAACTGAAATAAGCTAGTCTTTAGAAGACAAATACTATATGATTTTATTTAAATGAGGTGCCTAGAGTTGTCAAATTCATAGAGACATAAAGTGGGGTTACCAGGGGAGTAGGGGCTGGGGAGAGAATAGGGAATTATTGTTTTATAACTACAGAGTTCGGAATGATCAAAAGTTCTGGAAATGGATAGTGGTAATAGATGCATTATAAATGTACTTAATGCCAATGAAAATGACACATACTTAAAAGTGGTTGAAATGGTAACTTTTATGTTTTATATATATATATACACACACACACACACACACACACACACACACACACACATATATATGTATATATATGTTTTACCACAATAAAAGAAATATACTGGTCAATCCTAAGCAGGAAATGGATAAACAGATTGTAGTATATCCATACAATAAAATACTACTCAACAATATTTTTTAAAAAGCTACTGATACTGCCAAAAAACATGGATGAATCTCAAAAACATTATATTTAGCGAGAGAAGCCTTTCACAAAGGGATATATACAGATGATTCCATTTATACCAAGTTCTAAAATAGGCTACATTATTCAAAGTGAAAAAATCAGAAAGTGGTTGCCTGGGGAGGGTTGGCTTTGTTGGGAAAGGGGCCTGGAGCTTTCTAGGGTGAAGAAAATGTACTATATTTTGGTTTTCGTGGTTGTCTATAATTACCAAAATTCAGTTAATTGAGCACTGAAGATTTTATCATATGTAAATTATATCCCAAAGATACAGAAAAATTCTACTAGTTGAAATTTCTTTCTAGATGGACAGTGCTGACCTGAGTATCCCAATGGTCCTTCTTCTTTCTTGCATCTCCATGGCTGCACAATCTCCTGCCTGTCTCTTTTTGATGGACACTTTCCTTATTTGACTTTGTTAATATATTAAATAAGGTTACATTAACATTTTACAGACCTGATACATATTCAGTCTTCTTAAGGTGATTTTTCACGTCACCTTTCTGACTCTTTATGAGGTTATATGACTTCTGCACATAACCTCCCAAAGCCAACCCTATCATAATGATCAACTTTTAAGCATATACTTCACGATAGCCCCAATGCTAAAATATGATATTACTTTCAGTAGATGAGCCCTAGAACTAAACAAGATGGTCCAATACTTTAGTTAACAGTCAGATAACATGATTAAGTTGAACCATATGAAATTACCAAGGTTTTACTTATTTTCAACAATGAAATGACAATTACATATGGCTCAAAAAGTGAAGTTTTAAAAATTGAATACTCTCATATTTTTTGCAATATTCTCAACAGATAGTCCAATGTAAGATGATTATTTCTTTTAACATTAGAAAAATTTAATAAATAAACACAAATAATTAGTCGAATGATTTTGAAATGAGCTGTCGTATAAGTAAATAATTAAGTTAATTAAATGTAAAGAATAATAATTAGTTAAATACTTGTTTCAAAAGATTAGTCAAGTATGTAAAAGATTTTAACTATAGTTTATGTACATATGCTCATGGTGACCTAATATTTTGCTGGAGGTCATCTTGCAACAACAGAGATTACCCTCTGTGTCTCAATCACTGTTACATTCTTAGCACCAAGTAGAGTGCCTGAAATCAGTAGATGCTCAAGAAATATCTGCTAAAATGAACACATATGAAGGAGTTTTTGTCAGATAAACCATCACATCCCAAAAACATATTTTCCAACATCTTTTGCCTATAAAGGAAGCCCCCAGGTAATCTTCATTGCATTTTTCCCATGTTCACATTATATCCAAACCGTAAGACATACAGTGCCCAAATCAAAGAGAAAAGGTAAGGATACCAAAAATCCAAATTTTTCCAAATCATGTCTTCTATGTGACTGGAATAAAAAGCAACATAGAGGATTTTAGGTTTGACAATGACAGGAACTTCCAGAAGACACAGTAGAATGCAATCAAAATATAACTTTTGCCATGGAATATTTAATTTGCTGGAAGCAATATGGCAATCTGTTAGGAGCATGATACCTATAAATTGGACAGCCCTGTGTTCAAAGCTCAGCTTTTCTCTTTTCTAGACATGACCTTGGGCAAGTTCTCTATGTCCTCCAGTGAACAACCCAGGGAGCTCCTATTGCTCATCTGTAAAATGAGGATGACAATCACTCATTCATTCCTTCATTCACCTGTTAAATATGTATTGAACACCTACCATATGTCAGGCACAGAAATGGGCTCTGGGAACAAAATAGACCAAAAGGCCTGTCCTCACAGAGTTTACAATCCAGAGAGAATGGCAGGCAAAAAATCAAGTAAGTAAAATACAGAGTGTGTTTGAAGATGAGCTGAATTTTCAGGAGACTGAAACTCAGCCTGAGTAGGTAGGGCAAAAACCAATGGGCTTTGAGTAATTATTGGTAGTGGGATGAATTACTCGTACCAATGGGCAGCTTAGAGCAATCAGTTAAATCGATTTAAGAGAATCATCACTAGCTAGATGGGCACATGCTTGAATAGATTAATGACAGAGAGACAAACAGAGCAGCAGAAGGATGAATTAGAGACTCAGGCAGACAGACCTAAACAGATTGACACAAATGGTATCTCAAGGTGCCCTGACAATAGCATCTGCTTGCTAGAATGACTGACTTTAGATCTTGCACTTCTGGCTAGAAAGATAGGCATTAGTATCTGCCTCACAGGACCACAGGCATCTCTGCAAAATCCTCTCTATCTTTGAAGGTGAGTTGGAAGACCTGTTCCTCCATTAGGAGAGGACCTATGTAAATCTGTGCCAGGCCTCTTCTCCAAACCTTCCAAAAATAATTGGCTCTTTCAAAAAGAGGGAAGAGGTGATGCCAAGCGAAAGTGTCTGTAGCGGGAGAAGCGAACAGTCCCAAGAGATAGAAACCAGACACCAGCGGGATGAAGAGAGGATGTGGTTCAACAAGGAGACGGATGTCAGAGGGTGTCAAGTTTTATTTCAGTAAGACCAGTGCAGTGGCCTATCCTTCATCATTTCCCATTTCACAGAATTCAGTGTGGATTGAGTATTAAAAGCTATTGGAGAATTATTGTTGGTCTTCTGGATGTGATAATGGCTATGCAGCACTGCAGAGAGAGAAAAAAAAGGTCTTTCTCCTTTATGTTTGCAGTAGAATAATATGATATGTAGGATTTTCTTTGGCAAACTCCAGCCAGAAAAAAAAAAAGAAAGAAAGTTGGGGGTTTTGATGAAACAAGCTTGGCAACATTTTTATGATTGATGGAGTTGTGTTGGGTGCACAAGAGTTGATTAGATACTTCTCTCTACTATCGAGTGTGCTGGTAAGTTTTCATAGTAAAAAGTCAAAAATTTTCCCGTTTATTTTCAGAAGGGAAAAAATACACATGAGCACACATATATACACTTGGAGTATTTTTCCAGCTTTGGGATTAATTCTGTTTGGCAGACAAAACCCATTCTGTTAAATGAAAGAGCAGTTTGGTTCCATTTAATTGCTACCTTAAATTAACTGTTGCCTGAGCCTAGAGAAATGATTGTTAGGGACAGAGTGAAGGAGAAGGTGACAGTGAGCTTCAAGTGGTGTTGAGCGATTTCAAGTGTGACCAGCGACTTAGGTGGAAGGATGTGAAATTCCCATGTGAAGGACAATACTCTCTAAAAATCACTGCTCTCAACCATCTTCCACCATCTAATTGAGAAGGTTATTTGAATTCCTTCCCAACTGTTCCCAAACAGAGCATTTTGTGGTGCAGAGGAATTTTTAAATAATTGAACCCAGACTTACATGTCTTCAACATCCATTCACTACATATGTGTTCAGTATCTACTCTATCACTGGCACTGGGCCAGGCATAAGGGCTCTATGGTGGTAGACAACCTAGAGAAGAGCATTGCTTTTATGAGATTTACGGTCTAGCTGGAAGCGCAGGCATCCTCAACATGCAAGTACACAATAAAGCAATTAGTGACCTTCTGATATGTGGAAAGATTTTTTTATTTTGTTTTGTTTTGTTTTCTGAGACAGAGTTTTGCTCTTGTTGCCCAGGCTGGAGTGCAATGGTGTGATCTCGGCTCACTGCAACCTCTGCCTCCCAGGTTCAAGCATGCACCACCATGCCCGGCTAATTTTATATTTTTAGTAGAGACGGGGTTTCTCCATGTTGGTCAGACTGGTCTCGAACTCCCGACCTCAAGTGATCCACCCGCCTTGGCCTCCCAAAATGCTGGGGTTACAGGTGTGAGCCACTGTGCCCGCAAGTGGGAACTTTTATAGACCACAGTAAAGATGTGCCGGACATTGGTATAAATGTTCCACAAGTAGTCACTCATTTAATCCTTTCAACAACTCATATGCCTTTTCCAGGTGAAGAAACTGAGGCACAGAGAGGGTAAGCAACTTGTTTAAGATTATCAGATATTAACCAGTGGAGCCATGATTAGAACCCCAGATTTGCTGCAGAGCCTCACCTCCTGGCCACTCTGCTGTCCAGCCTCTCAAAGCCACCGTTACATATTTTTGGAGTATCTACCATATGCCAAGCTCTGTTCTCAGCCCTGTGATAAAGCAAAGAATAAAATAAAATCCCTGCTCTCATGAAGCTCTTTAGGGGAGAGGGACAGTGAGAAACACCTAAATCTATAATATGCCAGAAGGCTATAAGTGTCACATAGGACCATAATCACTGGAAAAAATAGAAAACAACAGAGGTTTTCTGATGGCAACAGCATGAAGATCTTTTAAGTTCAAAGACTCTCCGAGAAGGCACTGAGATTGGAGGAGTGAGGTGGGCGTGTTAGGAGGTGATGTCAGAAATCAGATGATGCACATACAGCCTTGCAGGTCAATTTAGGAACTTCAGATTCCACTGTGAATAGATGAGGAGCCCTCAGGGTCATGAGCAGAGGAGAGATAGAATACATCTTTTTTTTTTTTTTTTTTTTGAGACAGAGCCTTGCTCTGTCACCCAGGCTGCAGCGCCATGATCTCAGCTCACTGCAACCTTTGCCTCCTGGGTTCAAGCAATTTTCATGTCTCATATAGCTCCCAAATAGCTAGCATCACAGGCGTGTGCAATCATGCCTGGCTAATTTTTGTATTTTTAGTAGAGACGGGGTTTCACCATGTTGGTCAGGCTGGTCTCAAATTCCTGGCCTCAAACGATCCCCCAGCCTTGGCCTCCCAAAGTGCTGGGATTACAGGCGTGAGCCACCGTGCCCGGCCAGGATACACCATTTTTGAAAAGGCTCACTCTGCCTTTAGGGAGCGAAGGTGGAAGTAGGCAGACCCTTTAGGAGGCTGTTGCAACAATCCAGGGATTCACGATCATGGCTTGGACCAGGAGATAACCACGGAGGAGGATGAAAGGCAGGCAGGTTCTGGATGTATTCTCAAGGTGAAGCCAGGAGAAATTGCTGGTAGATTGGATGCAACTGTGAGAGAAAGAAAGCCCCTCCACAAAGTGTTTGGCCTGAGCATCAACCAATAGGGAGCTGTCTTTAACTGCAATGAAGAAGACTGCAGGAGAGCAAAGTCTCACCTGGCAGGGTAGAGGAAGGAAAAAGAATAGGTCCCTTCACTCATTGGAGGCACATAAATCGAGTGGAATCCCACGTCAAGGTTGGAAATCAGGCTAGATGAAGAACAAGGTCAGAAAGGATAAGCATGGGTGGTCTGTAGAAATCCTGGAGCCAGAATGCCCATGCCTGGAGGGGATTCTTGTGCCTGGGTTCATCTAAAGAGGCTGGGGTCCTGGTGGGCTTTGAATTCAGCATTGAAAGATGGAAAAGACACAAGGATGCAGGGGAGATAACGTCCTGGCAACCATGCAAGCAAAGGTTCAGAGGGAGCCACAATTTGGATATGTGGCTGGGACTGTCTGTGTCCTCAACAACCACTGGACAAGGTTTCCAGGGCTCCATTTTCTGCACTGCCCAGAGAGTGGGCACAGGGGTGGGCAGAGCAGAGTGCTTCTGCCTAAGTATCCCAGGCAGACACATGAAGCCAGATGGAGAAAAACAGATGGTACAGCAACAAAAACAAGCCACCCACTTCATGGCTCGGCTGTTTGGGTTGTAAAACTATTGACGGAGGCTGAGCAAGTGGAGTCCAGGGAGGAACAATTCAGTTTGGTGATGTCTCAAAAACTCGCTTAGACAAGGTGGTTCTGAGAAGAGGATTTAGACAGTCCCCTTCCCCATGGCCTCCCACATTACTCAGCCCAGCCACCCAAACTGCTGCCCCAGGCTATAGTACAGGCTCTGGAGGAACAAGGGAGAGGCAGTGGAGAACAACAGTTAGGGAATCTGCTCTGCAGCCTGACGGCTGAGTTTGAGAAGCGGCTCTCCCACCGACTAACTATGTGATTGTGGGAAAGTTCCTGGGCTGCTCTGTGCCTCATGACCTGTAGTGATGATCATAGTGGCTCCTTACAGGGTGATTGGGAAATGAAGTGAGTTAATTGCTGTAAAGCATGGAGACAGTGCTTGGTATGCACTAAGTACTCAATAAAAATTAACCGTAATTATTATTATCTAACTCTGCATCCACAGAGCTGAGTGCACAGCTCACCACATGTTGGGAGTTCAATAAAGGGCTGCTTAATGTAATTTGATGTCATCATGATCATTAGCATAGTTATTGAGCTCTTACAGTGTCCAGCTCTTTGCAAAACAGTTTAGACACTTGAGTTTCTTACATTGTGGTATAGGAAGAACTCAAAAATCTAAGGACATATGTCAGGCTTTAATTTTGCTGAGAAACTCAGGGGTCACTCTTAGAAGTATGCTTCAGTCTCACAGATAAATATGACAAAGCAAAGGAGAAAAGAAAAATGAGCAAGGAGAAAAGGTTTTCCTGAGGATGAGAACTGAGATTTTAGATGTTTCAGGGAATTAGATATGCCCATATGATTGCCCATACTCTGTGTGTGTGTGTGTGTGTGTGTGTGTGTGTGTGTGTGTGTGTGTGTGTGTTTAATTGGAGCTAGGCATCAGTTAGTCAGTCAATGACTTACTTAGTTTTAACTTGGGACGGATGGTCCTTCCCTTCTCCTTCCCTCCTTCTCTTCTATTCTTTCTTTCCTTCTTCCCAAGAAGAAAAGATAAGGAGTTTACGAACTACGAGATATAGATCAGGCCAATGTATGGACAGATCAGTACAACAAAAGCCAATTTCCTAAAAAGCCAGTTTGCTAAAAATGTCCTTCAGCAATTGATTTTCCTTGAATTGACCTAAGTCCCTGGGATATCACTGACGATGGAAATGGGGCTCTTAGAGAGGACACCACATTAGCCCTGCTTGGAGAGCTGTCCATCCTAACGCACCTGTCCCCAAGGGGAGGTGGAAGATTCATCCTCAACAGAATCCGTACTCAATTCAGCTCTGAGGGACCAGACGCAGTGAGCTCATGGGGAAATGCACAATGGAGGCTGTAAGTATTTAGGAAGGACTCTCGAAGAAAGAAGAATGCCTCAAGCAAGACCTGGAGACAAGATGCCTCTTCAGAAAACATCCAGATGAAGGAGGCTTCCAAGACCAGCATGAATTCCTTAGAGCAAATTCCACCTTGTGAGAGGAGGCAGGCTGCAAAAATAAAGGTGGAGACCGAGCCCGGTGGCTTAAGCCTGTAATCCCAGCACTTTGGGAGGCCGAGGCGGGCTGAAGTCAGGAGTTCAAGACCAGCCTGACCAATATGGCAAAACCCTGTCTCTACTAAAAATACAAAAATTAGCTGGGCGTAGTGGCCTTCACCTGTAGTCTCAGTTACTCAGGAGGCTGAGGCACGAGAATCACTTGAACCCGGGCAGCGGAGGTTGCAGTGAGCCAAGATTGCATCACTGCACTCCAGCCTGGGTGACAGAGCAAGACTCCAGCTCAAAAACAAACAAATAAATAATAATAAGGGTATAGTTTTCCCAAGAATGAAGGAATCAGGAGGTAACAATCTTTACGTGGCTGATTCTTCCCAGCTGAGTTTAAGTTCAGAGTTCTTAAATTCCACACAACCTGCACAAAGTGATTAGTGTCCTGGTGAAGCATAAAGTAGGGAGATTGTCTTTCTCTCCTATTTTCTGTGTCTCCACCTTCCCCAGATAACATTAAGTCTGTTTGTTGAACCACCCTGCACCCCAGCCTCACACAGAGGCATGTAGCTTAATGGTTAGTGGTGTGGGCTTGGGGGACAACCCACCATGTGACCTTGGGCAAATCACTTCCACTTGCCTGTGCTTCAGTTTCCTTATCTGCAGAATGGAAATGAAGGTAATAAGAGTACCAGCTTTATAAGGTAATTATAAGAGTTAAATAAATTAATATAGTAAAATTCTTAGAATAGTCCTTGGCTCATTGTAAGTGATCAACGCATTATAGCAATTATTGATATTACTACTGCTGCCTACTCCTCCTCCTCCTCCTACTATTATTCACTCAGTTGAATGAAAACACAGACTAAGGTCAAAGCATAGTAAAAAATTAGAAAGAGAAAAACTTCAACCTTTAAATTCTTTGAACTCTAATTTATAAGATGTCACTGGAGAGAGGGTTATATGGTTTCCATTTAGGACAGTGTATAATCACTGGAAAGCTATGTTGGACAATATTTCTGGGCATAATGCAAGACGGGCATTGAAACACAGTAATTTTCACCTGCTGGAGTACAGAGAGCCTTCGCTTAATGAATGAGTCGTCATGATCCATTTCAGAGAATTCTGGTGGGGAAGATCTGAACCATCCATCCTACTGGTTCCAGGAGAACACCCAAGGATGTGCTAGGAGAGACTTCTTTCAAAAGTAGAACCAGAAGGGCCTAGTTGTGCTTCTGCTCCTCCCCCAAGAGAAAAGCCACTCTGACCCTTGGCTTAGACATTTAACCTAGTGATGGACAGGACAAAACCTAGATGATGTTTCAAGGGATAGTGTGTTTCTCTCACTCTGTGCACATTTCTGGCCTCTTCCTCAAGAGAAGAGAGAATTTCTGCTCTTCTGTATCTTCATCATCCTTGTGCCACCCAATCCTAGAGGCAGGGGAATTGATCACCTAATATTCACTGGACCCAGCTTTACTGAAGGTTACTACTTTGAAAGGCAAACTTGTTTCCTTCTGCCATGTGAGATAGGCTCTGCAAGACTGGCCCTAGCAGTGCCTTCCTTCTACTTTCACCCACTCCCTCTGGAAGGGAGATAAAGGGTCTTAATTCTCAGGGAAGGCTGGGTTATATTCTTGCCTTGGTGGAAAGAAACACGGACATCTCTTATTTTTCATTCCCCTTTGTCCCCAGGCAGGCAAAAGTGAAAGCCAGCCTCCAAGCCTGTCTGAGCTCTACCTGCACCCATGTATCAGACCCATCCATGATTCATGATTCCTTCCCAGGGAGCACGGTATGACCTATTCCTCTCCACCTCCTTCCCTCCCTCCCTGTTGTCCTTGTGTTACTGCCCATTGTGTGTATGAAACCCTTTGTGCATCTAGGAAAGCAGAGGTCTGGATCCAGAGTCTCAGATTCCTTTGCATCTAGATGTATGCACCCGCCCAAACAGCAGCAGGCTATGACTCCCACTTTGCAGATGGGAAAACAGAGGCCCAGAGAGACTTAAAAGAGCTACACTATAGAAAGACAGAGTAGGTGGCAGAGCCCAGATTCTATGACTGACCTTCATGTTCTAAATCCTCTTCACAGTTCGCCCACTGCTTCTTATCCACATTCATTACTTTCTCCTTTAATAACTGAATCACTCCACAAAATATTGTGTGTGTATGTGTGTGTGTGTGTATATATATAAACACATATATGCATGTGTGTATAGTAAAATAAGATATGCAAAAAAAATACACAACATGTATACGATATAAAATAAAATTATGTAATTCCCCCATCCAGTGTCTAGGTGCTTGGAGGAATATGTGAAAATCGAATCATGTTATCTACCACTTAGACTTATTGGACTCAGAGCTGCTTCTCTCCTTCCTGATTCACAGTAGACTCTGAAAACATCAGCTCTGCATCCTCTCTCCTTCCTCAGTCTGGCAGTCAGGCTCTGAGGTATGTTCTCATTAGAGCAGAATTTCCCTCTCCACACAGCAGTGTCTGGATGGAGACTCTGTGGAGTTGAGGATAATAGACTATGCCGGCAGTTCCAATCAGGTAGGCATGACAAAAAGACACGTGCAACACCCAGAGTGTGGAGAGAATGCAGTAGAGTTGGACGCAGACTCGACCGACACAGATGGTAGCTGCGGTTTGCACAGACTGAATGGCTGGAGCTCACTCCTCCTGCCTAGCTTTCAGGAAGGGGTCTGGGAGGAGGCGGGTGATGAGTGGGGTTCAGGAGTGAGTGCAGTGATGCTGCCTAAACCGCCAGGTGCTCTGAGATTGAATTTTTCTCAATTAATGACTTAATGCTTGTAACACAGGTTCAGCACATGTGCCACAGTGCCTGATGAGCGAGCAGGACAGTGCTCTTTTGCCATTAATCCTGGAAAGGATTTTCTAATCCTCTCGTCATGGTGGCAAGAGCTTGTGCGAGGGAGAGCTGGAGGCAGTTCCAGTAGAGGAAAAAAAATAACAGCTTTGGAGTTGGAAACTTGGACTCTGATTCCAGCTTTGTTTATATATGAACGGCAGGACCTGTGGCATATCACCCCATTTTCCTGGAGCACCGATTTCCCATCCTCACTTGCATATAAATTATAGAAGTCTGCCAATAATATAAATATATAACCTATATATGTATGTATCTGTAAAAGCACAAACTCCTAGGCTGGGCAAGGGTCTGCATGTTTCAATCCCTGCCCATCTTTTACCCTCTGTTCCTATCACCGTCCACCCTTAGTCTGATTGGCTCTAGCCTCTCATCTTCTTGCACCTCTCAAAGGACCAAGCTCACTCCCACCTTCACTCTCTGTACACCCTTTCTTCCTTCTACCTGCAATACTTTCCTGCCCTCTATCTCTAACCAACTCCATGTCTCACCTTAAATAGCACTTCTCCCAATAATCTATCTGGACTGCCTCCTGCTCCAGACAGGGTCTCGGTTGAACAACCTGAAGGTCACAGAGCCTGGTGTTGGAACACAGGATCTGCAGTTGGCATACCTGTATTCAATTCTGGACCTGACAGTCACTGGCTTATGCGACCTTGGGAAAAGTCTTGTCTGAGACTTTGTCTCCTAGTCTGTAAAGCAGGACTCATATTAGGTTTACATCAGAGGACTGATGTGAGGATTAAATGAAATTAACTATGAAAGAGACACAGACCCTGGATAAGAGATACCTGTTTCCCCTCTACAGCACTTGGAATCATTAGTATGTTAGAAAATATTCATCCTATTATTTGTTCCACATCTATCTCCCCTGCCAGATTTTGAACTTAAAGAGAGAAAGAACCATCTCTGCCTGTTTCATCCCTGTCCCCAAGTCCCCACCAGACCAGATACTCAATGAATTATGTGGCTTGAACGAATGACTAAAATGAAGACATTACCACCTGTCTCCAGGATCTCTTGCAGAAGTAGAGGAGATTGTGTGCAGTCAAGTGCATTACAGGCCATTAAATGCCGCGAAGAGAGGAAAGGTGGTTATTGCATCTGCTGTGAGGTGCAGAAGGGCTGACAGGCCACTGGGTGGGGCAGAAGGAAGGGCATTCATGGCAGGGAAGAGAAAGAGAATTAGAATATGGGAAGGGCTGGAGGAGATGCAGGGAGGAACTGTTAGAGGGTAGCCTGACGGAATGAAAGACAGTAATGAAGAGAATGACACCACAGCTGTGCATAAAATATCCAGGCCCTGAGCATGGGCTAAGTGTCAGTCCACCTGTGCCAACCCTAAGGTTGAGGCATTATGCATCTTTTCCTCCTGAGGACTGACTTTCCCCAGAAGGCTTTTATTCATGCATTCATTCATGCGATATTTATTGATTTCCTACTAAATGCACTTTATTGAGCACTTACTAAGTTCACTTTGAGGTGCAGGGCATATGGCAATGAATAAACCAAACCAAGTTCCTGCTCTCATGAAACTTACATCCTAGTGGAAATAAAGAAATAAGTAAATTAGCCCCTATGGGTATCATATCCAGGATAAGTGTCATGAAGGAAAATAAAGCTACAGAGAGGATGGGAATGGTGCTGGTCAGGATGATTTTACAGAAGAGAGTCAAGAAGGCCTCTTTGATAAGATCCATTTCAGCAGCAACCTGAAGGAAGTGGAGATAGGAGCCATAAGGAAATCTGAGGGAACAGTATTCTAGGCAGAGGGAACCGCAGGTATAAAGGCCCTGAGCTGGAAATGAAGCCATCCTTACAGGGTTAATGAGAATTCCAGAAGGAAATATAGCTGTAATTAAGCATTAATCAGGCTGTGCTTTGGCTCACTTCCTTGTAATGGAAAGTAATCCATAACACTAGATACTGACCACTTACATCCTCATTGTTCCTATAGGTAGAATCTCTGATGTTAGAATTATAAAGTTTTCATTTAGGAATTGCTTAAGCAGATCCTGGATTCCAGTGGAACACCTGACGTTGACCAGTTTAAAGACCCCCCACCACAGAGGAATCAAGCCAGCCTGAGAAGGAAATTTCTTCTTCTCCCTGTCCCCTCTGGCTTCATCCTACACTCTTTGACCAACCAACAATCTCCATGCTTTGGCCCACTCCAAAAACCCTTAAAAATCACAGATTTGCAAGAAAAAACAAACCCATTCAAAAGTGGGCAAAGGATATGAACAGACACTTTTCAAAAGAAGACATATATGAGACCAACAAACATATGAAAAAATGCTCATCATCACCGTCATTACAGAAATGCAAATCAAAACCACATTGAGATACCATCTCATGCCAGTTGGAATGACTATCATTAAAAAATCTGGAGACAACAGATGCTGGAGAGGATGTGGAGAAATAGGAACACTTTTACACTGTTGGTGGGAGTGTAAATTAGTTCAACCATTGTGGAAGACAGTGTGGCGATTCCTCAAGGATCTAGAAATAGAA
>CAUYLG010020628.1:0-23717 GCA_963573385.1 Cacajao melanocephalus
TAATAAATAACCTGAAAATTAGATATTTATAAAGCTCAAATAGTACTGGTAAAAAAATTTAACTTGAGTTTTTTTTTTTTTTTTTTTTTTTTTTTTCCTAAAGGGAATATTACAAAAGTATTTCTTCGTCTGTATTGTCCATGTGGAAGGTAAGGCATGGAACCCAACTGTAAGCTGCCAAAGTTAAAACCCAAAATTAGCTCACCCTGTGTCTCTGAAACAGTGTGAACCCTCGGCCTGTTGCTAGTTTTTGGCGCGATATTGCTGCCAATTCCCCTCTTTAGGAAACTGTATTCCATCATTGCTGTTGGCAACATCTATTTTGACTTCCTCCCAAATTGGCTTTTACTAAAGGTTTTCTTGTGGCTTAGAGTTTAGGGGCGGTGTCGTGAATTTCCCAGCTCCATTTTCTTTCTCCCTCGGCAGCTTTGCGAGGGGGACCCTCTCCTTGGCTCCCGTGTGCCACCCTGCACACTGTGCAGTTTTTTGAGCTTGCCTGGAGCCACGCCCTCCCTCCCTGCGGGGCCTCTGCCCTGCTCTGTGGGTCTGTGCTGAGCATTCTTGGGAGCGCACCTCCCTTGCCAGCTGGAAGAGCTGCGCCCTAGCAGCTGAGCACATCTTCCTGGGCCGCCAAGGTCATGAGAAGGAAGAGATGCTGTAAAGTCTGACGGGTGAAACGGGAAGGTAGGAGGCACCTCTGGTTTGATGAGCAGAGCACTCCCCTTTTGTTCACATCCCCTGCTCCCCGCCAGGGCTGATTGTTCCTGGCGAGTGCCTGGCCTGGGTGTGCCAGTCTGCCTCGTCCTGAGGCAATTTAGAGTGAGTTCTAAGGGTCGGCTCCTCTTTTGGTGCCTGGTCAGGGCCTGTAAGGCCCTGGTGCTCCTGGCGGCTTTGCCTCCTGCCCTGTGGACATACGGGAGCCAGAGCGGAGTGAGAAAGAGAGAAACGGAGCAGGCGTGGAGAGAGGCGGCCCGCTGAGGGTGGGAGCACGTGTCTGGGGCTCAGCAGTCCCATAGCCCAGCGGAGCTCCCACCTCTTGGTGCTCAGACACCCCAGGCTCCTCAGGCCCAATTTCCCTTTACTGGCAGTGGTTGGAGTCTGGCGTCAGCTGTTGCACACTCTGCTGTCAGTGTGTGGCGTGCACGGGCTGTGTCCTGCTGACAGCTGCCTGGAGCCTGGCTGTTGTCACCAGAATCAGTGCGTGGTTCCAGCCCTGTCCCCGCCACTCTGCCTGGCGCTGCCCCGGCTACCTGGCGAGCCGACCAGAGTCTCACCGCGCACGTCTGGGCATGGTGTTCACGACCCAACGTAACCCCACCCGAACGCCTGGGCATGGTGTTCACGACCCAACGTAACCCCGCCCGAACGCCTGGGCATGGTGTTCACGACCCAAGCGTAACCCCGCCCGAACGCCTGGGCATGGTGTTCACGACCCAAGTGTAACCCCGCCCGAACGCCTGGGCATGGTGTTCACGACCCAACGTAACCCCGCCCGAACGTCTGGGCATGGTGTTCATGACCCAACGTAACCCCGCCCAAACATCTGGGCATGGTGTTCACGACCCAAGCGTAACCCCACCCAAACGTCTGCATATGGTGTTCACGACCCAAGCGTAACCCCGCCCGAACGTCTGGGCATGGTGTTCATGACCCAAGCGTAACCCCGCCATGCTCTCATGTGCTGGTGTCTGTCTGCCACCCTCCCTGCCCCACTGCCGTGTCCACCTTTCAGTCTGCACAGGCTTCCTGAGGCCCCAACCGGGTGGAGGCTCCCACTTCCTCCTCTGTGTGCTCCTGGCGCCTTCCTGCTTGGTCCCTGTGCGGGAGGCATGCCTGCAAAGTGTCTCTGCTCAGCAGGAATGCAATTAACATTTCCTGCCTGGAACAGAATTAGCCCTTTAGCTCACTGTGGAGAGGGGATCAATAAGTCACCCTTGGCACGTACGACAGTAGAGCAGATCGTTTACCAGGGAGATTGTAAAACAAAACCTCAGCTTTCCCTAAGCAGACATCCTTGGACCTCCCGAAAGTCACTGGGTTGTGGGGATGAAAATGGTGGGCCAGGGTGGGCAGGGACCTGGGCACAGGGGAGCTGGGCTGTGGGCACACAGGAGGCTCTCTATAAACCAGAGAAGGAGCCTGGCGGCAGCCATCTGCCTGACGGCTGGGAGGGAGCAGCCAGGTCCACTACACGGCCACAGCCAGCCTGCCGGTGCTCCTTGTCTGAGTGATTCCTCAGAGAGCACCTCCGACCATCACTGATCACCGTGGCCGTTCTCCTGGCTCTCAGTGAGGCCCAGGTGCCACCCCAGCCCTAACCCCTTGCCTGTGCCCAGATGTGAACATACACCCTGACGCATGCCCAGGTGCAAGCACAGCCCTGTCACCTCTGCCTGGATGCAGACAGAGCACCCCCATGCCTGCCCAGATGGAGACACCCCCCCCATGCCTACCTAGATGCAGGCACAGCCCTGTCACCTCTGCCTGGATGCAGACAGAGCACCCCCATGCCTGCCCAGATGCAGACACACCCCCTATGCCTGCCCCGATGGAGACACACCCCCCCATGACTGCCTAGATGCAGACACAGCCCTGTCACCTCTGCCTGGATGCAGACATGCCCCCCATGCCTGCCCCAATGGAGACACCACCCCCCATGCCTACCTAGATGCAGACACACCCCCCATGCCTGTCCAGATGCAGACACAGCCCTGTCACCTCTGCTCAAATGCAGGCAGAGCCCTGTCACTTCTGCCGAGATGCAGACACACCTACGTCCTCTGCCCAGATGTGGACACACCCCCACAGCTGCCCAGATGCAGACACACACCCATGTCACCTCTGCCCAGCTGTGCACACACCCCCATGGCTGCCCAGATGCAGACACAACCTCCTGACTTCTGCCCAGATGTGGAGTCACGAGTACCCTTTTCCCCCAATGGGTGTCTTGTGTCCCCACCTTCTTTTGGCCTCCTCTCACTGCCATAAGGCTCTGCCAGGATGGTGGCTTTCAGTTTCCAAAACTTTTCCTAAGTATCAGAGTAGGCGTTAGGAATGTGAGATGGAGTCGCAGTTCTTCCTGGACCTGAGGCCCTTTCTCCCTGACGGAGCATAGCGTCTGCACCTCTTACTGATGACCGTCCCTCAGCCTCTGACCAAGACTGTTTGGGGCTCTCAGTCTCTCTCACAGCCCTCGTGCACAGGACTGGAGGGACACCAGGTCTTGTGGCTCACGTGTCCCAGTGGCCACCTCTGAAGCGGGGAGGCCTCTTGCTGGGACGGCCCAGGCGCTCTGCAGCCGGTGCTCTCCGGAAAGCCCTTCACCCGTGGCTGAGACGGTGCCCTGTAACTCACTGGGAGCCACCGGTCTTTCCCTCCTGCGTGGCGGTTTCCAGGCACAGCCCCTTCCTGTCTCTGCAGCGGGCACTCACTCTGTAGGGACCTCCAGGCCTTGTTCACCCTGAGCCTAGAAGCCCACCCTGCCCCTGCCCAGCAAAGCCCCTCAGTCAATCTCGTGAGGTGGTGAATAAAGTGTAGCACCAGCTCGGTCACTGGCCTCTCACGGCCTGTCCAGCAGCTTGTTCAGACCTGTTTTTGGCCCGGCCTGGCCCGGCCCACCTCACCAGCCGCCTGCCTCAGGCCTCTCGCAGAGGCCTCTGAAGAGCACGGCTGGTTTGAAAGTTAAAGGAATTAGTGGTGGGAACTGTGTCCCTCGGGAGGAGTTGGGGGCAGGTGTGATAGAGGACCCTGGGGCAGACCTGGACCCTTCCTACCTTCAGCACTTCTCCTGTGCACTGACATTCAAACCTGAAATGGACATAGCGATGCAGCCAGCACGCGCGGCCTCCATGCATGAAATCCCAGGAGGGCAGAGGAACCAGATGGGGATCTTCTCCCAGGCTCACGATGGGACCCCACCCTCTGTTAGGCAGGAGGAGGTTTTAGCTCTAACACCAGCCCCAGAGGGCCTTGCTGAGGTCATCGTGGTCAGCTCAGTGGCTTGGGGCAGTCTGATTAACTTCCACATGAAGGCCGAGTGGGCCTTGAGATGAAGGGGAGGGAAGGGGGTGTGCCCTGAAGACAGTATTTGATCAAGCGAAATGTGTGTCCCCTTGTTATTCCGGAACTCGTCAGGTGGACTTGACTCGTTGGCCTCTTTTTTGGGGAAAGGCAGATGTTTGAGTTATTTTGTATTGCGTTCTTCAAGCTGGAGTTGATGATCTGTAATCACGTACTTGCAAGCGAGTGCTCTTTAACAGAGCACCATTAATATGCTTTCTATTTTCTGCTGTGCTCAGTTTTATAGGTTTTCCCAACTAAGGTTCAAACGTTGTTGCTGTTTAAGTAAAGGAAACAAAGACAGAGCTTCCTAATTATTCTCAGTAGTTATTTTCCACAGTACCCTTGAGTGTAGGATATCCTCTCGAATTTTCTCAACAGACTTCAACTCTTCTTTTCTTCTTCCTTTAAAACATGCTGACACTCGCAGCTGGCCAGCTCAGCGTCTCTGGAAGGGAAGGGACAGCTGAGGTTCACCTCGGGGCGGTGGAGCCCACACCACAACTGTACCCAGGTGGCCACAGCCAACGACACCACCCTCCGTGGCTGGGACACCCGGAGCATGAGGTCAGTCAGTCCACCCCGCGCAGGCCCACGCCCCGCTTCCCTCCCCCGTCACCCAGCAGAACCGGGGTGACGGTGGAGGTGGTCGCGAGCCACATGCATTTGGGGGCATGTGGTTTGTTTGCCTTCATCTTGTTTTTGTAGGACATCATAAATCTTCATCTTGTTTCTTCACCCCAGATTAAGCTAGCACATCCGCTGCGGTGGAACCGGCGCGCCTCGGCGGCTGTTTAATGTTCCATCTTGATATCTCTGCATTAGCAGCGGTCTGTGGTGAAAACCAGGAATTGGGGTTTTGTAGCACTGAGCGAGATGGGACCACAGGGTGCCCGTCTCTGATGAGCTGCTGCAGCCTGACTGGCAGTCCCGGGTTCAGCCTCTCCTGGGGCCGTCTGTGACCATGGCTGTGCCTTCCAGAGACGCACCCATAGGGCCATCATATTTTGTCATTTAAGTAATTATACACAACAGCCAGCAGCTCTAATGGAACAAATAAGAGCGAGTTTTCCGTTCCAGTTGTGATTTTGATAGGCAAAGGAGTGATGGTAGCATGTATGTTGCCGTGGCAACGGAAGCCTGCACAAGCGTTCTAAGATACAGTTTATCCCTCAGCCACCATAATTTATCACCGACCTGAGAAGACGGATGTCATGCAATAACTCCTGTTGATTCCAGGGTGGGGGCACAGCTTCAGATTTTGTTCCAGGGTCCCTCTGGAAACTCAGGGCTAATAAATAATCAGTCGCCATGTCCTCCCTCATGCATGTCTGTGCAGAGGGCTTGTTTGGTTTCCTGAGCAGAGCTGGAACCACAGGCTCAGCCCATGATGAACGTTCTGCTGAATCCATTTCTCCATGTACTGTGGTCATCGTGTCCTTAAGTCTGGATTGTTCTTCGAAGGATGTGAAGAATTTCAGTATCTGAAGACAAGAAACTCAAAGGCTGATGTTACAAACCAACCAAGCAAGCAAACAAAAAGATAGCCGTGGCTTTGATGGGCGACACCTGGTGGTCGCTTCCCTTCACCCCGTTGTGTCTGTGGTGAGGACGTGCCAGCACAGCACAGAGTCTGTCATGGACTGTCATTTCTCCTTTGGCACACAGCTTTGGTTTGCATGGAGCCAGGAGGCCTTTGGTGCTTTTTTAGGTCGTGCGATGCTTTTAAGTGACAGTTCCTGGCACCGGAGCACGCAGGAACCTTTAGTTAATACTTTGTGCACGTGCGACCGGCCATCCAGCTCCCTGGCAATCTGCCAGGTTTTTAATTTTCTACCTTTGCCTGTTTCCCTGGAAAGATTTAAAGGTTTAGCTATTATATTTTAGGGAAGAAATATTAAGATATTGAAAAGGTGCAGGATATAAAAACCAGAAGATTTAAAAGTGGTTTAGGGCTGGGAGTTCTAATGTGAGAGAAAAAAGATGAAAGGAATTGAGTTCATCTACCTTGGAGAGCAGAGAACAATGACAGTCTGCAGATGAGTGAAGCAAATTACAAGGCACACAGTTCCCCGTCGCTCATCAGCGCCTCTGAAGCCTGTGCGTGAGGAAGGTAAATGATTCAGGAGTGATTTCAGTCCCGCCCACGGGAGTGATGGGGAGGCCGTGCAGGCAGGAGCCGCCGGGCAGTGCCGGGCCGTGGGCCCTTTGCTCTCCCGGGTGCAACCTTTATTCCAAGCCACTGTCCAGCCTCACTGGATGCCCCGCCCTCTGGGATTCATGGCATCAGAGGCCACGGTAGGCAGGATACGATGACTTCAGCCCCTGTGGAGCAGCCATGAGTTTTGGGGGCCAGGGCTCACCGAGGCATGTGAGTGTGTGTGTACATGTATCTGCCCTCTCACACGAGGATGTGTGCACGTGTGTGTACCTCCGTGTGGGCATGCACACAGATGCACACGTGCATGTCTGAGTGAGAGAACGCATGCACTGTGAACAACCTTGTGACTCATTTCAAACAGTCCCCTTCCCCTCCCAGACGGAGTGGGCTGCCCTGGCCTCCACCAGTGTTACCCCCGGTGCTGGTGCGGACAGTCGAAGGGCAAAAGCCCAGCTGGCACGGACACTCGCCCCTTCGCATTTCCACCGCCTTCCAGCTGCTCCTCCCTGTCTCTCTCGATAGAGACAGACAGATAGATAGATATTGTGTGTGTGTGTGTGTGTGTGTGTGTATATATATAATTTCCTAACACTGTGTTCTACCTTCACTCCCTGCCTTTTCCTTCTTTTCTTTCCTCACTGCACCCTTCCAGAATTTGCCAGGCTTCCTGTCCAAATGTCTGCTTCCGTGTCCCATGGCAGTTGCAGCCCCTCTGGCACGCTCTCATTCTCAAGATACCAAGTCACATTTTTGGCGGCTGCAAAGCAAAATCTCTTCCCCACCTCGCCCGGAGGGTCACAGATATGCTCCTGGAAATGAGCGTGGCGTGACCGCATAGGGTGGCTGGGATAGAGGCGCCGGCGGCAGCCGCCTCCTGTTGGGGAGGGATGTTGAGGGGCGAGGGCACCCTGGGCCAGGGATTAGACGGGATCTCGGGAAACCAGTATGCGCCCGCAGCACTCAGTGGCTCTTCATAATCCGTTTCACATTTCCTGTGCTGTTTCTCCTTCTCCCTCAGCCAGATCTACTGCATAGAGAATGCCCACGGACAGCTGGTGCGGGACCTCGACTTTAATCCCAATAAGCAGTACTACTTGGCCAGCTGCGGAGACGACTGTAAGGTGAAGTTCTGGGACACCCGAAATGTCACCGAGCCCGTGAAGACCCTGGAGGAGCACTCCCACTGGTAGGGCCGCTCCTGGCGCAGCTGCAGGGGAGAGGGGATCATGCAGTTTATTTTGCTAATTACTTTACCGTCGCGAAAGACACACACCGGCTCAGTTTGTGCCACTGTGAATCATTCAATCAACCCAGTTTTATTTTTCCTAAAGAAACACTAATTCCAAATCTGAATGTCTGTGATTTATAAACATAGGAAAAGAAAAAAACATTAAATTCTGTTTTTTCTTGAAACAGTGGTGGTTCAAGTATGGAAAAATAAATGTGCACAGATGTTGACGTGGCATTGTTTGTAATGCCGGGAACCTGGAAACCACCCAAATGTCCACCACTAGGGGACTGGTTAAGTAAATTAGGTGACATCCATGCAGTGAGAGGATGCAGCTGCCAGGAGAATGTGGAGCATCTCTGTGCCGATGCGGAAGGGCACTCAAGACTGCTCATTCTCCCTCACGTATTACTTGAATGTTTCTCATGTGCTGGGTACTTTTTGCTAAGTCGGTAAAAAGACCAAGTTGTAGAATGGCATGTATAGCATGAATCCATTTTTATGCAAATAAAGTGTGTGTGAGTGACACACACATGGGTGTACACATGTGTGAGTGACACACACAGTATGTGGAGGAAATGCCTGACAGAGTCAGAGCCAGAATCTCATCAGGGATCCTCCCCCACTCAGAGAGGGCCTTCGCCTCCTGTGGCCTGCATCCTGAGTCGGCTGAGTTCCATATCCAAAGCTGTATTGTTTTTGCAGTCAGAAAGGAAAGCCCCAGATTACTAGTGCACAGTTTTGATGAATTCAGTGACTTGCTGGAGTTTCCTGTGGTCTGAGTGGCCGGGCCTCCCTGTGCTCCCGGCTGTGCTGGGTGTACCTCCCGGGGTCAGGGACCCAGCCTTGTCTGCCACCTGGGCCCTGGAACTTGTTTTGGCCTCAGCACAACGGGGAGGCAGAAGCTCCCAGGCTCTAGGACCCGCATCAGAAAGAAAGCTGATCCCAGTAGCTGAAACCAAGGAGATCCCCTTGTGTCCCGGGAGGCCGCCATGGCCTGGTCTCAGGACCCACAGTCACCGGTCACTGCCCACGGGGAAGATGCCGTGACGCTTGTTTGCTGTTACAGGATATCGCTAATCCACATGTTGCCCTGGCAGGTGTTTTTTCCTAGAATTTCAGAAGCTTGTGTGGAATGTTGAGTGCTAAGCCTCCTCCTGCGGGTTCACCAGCACTTGGTCTTCCCCGTTTGTTTGTTGGAACTTAAGAGAACCTACAGTAAACCCAACCTGAGTGGAAAACTGCCCTAGGTCAGGCCCTGTGACTGGGGGCCGATTGCCTGGCAGTGCCTAATGTGAGCCCCAGCCTTGGGGGCCTCCGAGCCGGCGCGGTGCGTTGCTGCTGCTGCCTGCGGGTGACGGGTCCTCTCAGTAGCTGCCTTGCCCTTTGCAGGGTGTGGAGCGTCCGCTACAACCACTCTCATGACCAGCTGGTCCTCACTGGCAGCAGCGACAGCAGAGTCATCCTTTCCAACATGGTATCCATCTCGTCGGAGCCCTTCGGCCACTTGGTAGATGATGATGACATCAGTGACCAGGAGGACCACCGTTCTGAAGAGAAGTAAGGACACGCACCGCAGAGGTTCACGCGTCCCGAGCCTTCTTTCCCTGCAGGCCATCTCCCGAGCCAGGCTGTGTATGTAGAATGCTGCCAGGTGTGCGGCTGGGGACCTTCTCCTTCCCGGCTGCAGCCGTGGGGGCTCACAGCTCCAGGTGTGCGGCTGGGGACCTTCTCCTTCCCCGCTGCAGCCGTGGGGACTCACAGCTCCAGGTGTGCAGCTGGGGACCTTCTTTCCTGCTGCAGCCATGGGGACACACAGCTCCAGGTGTGCGGTTGGGGACCTTCTCCTTCCTCGCTTCAGCTGTGGGAACTCGCAGCTCCAGGGGTACTGTCGTTAGCAGCCCAGGTGGCTTAGGTGGCAGGTGGGTTAGGGTTAGTTGTGGTTTTAAAATAGATTTCTCTATGTTTGTGTTTGTATTCTTATTGCATGTCATCTATAAGATTTAAAAGACGGTCAGTGGTCTTCAGACTTCAGCATGGATAATGTGAATGAATATATCCCGATCCTCATAGCACTCCCTGTCAGAGACGTATCAAACCAGTGTTCACTGGCATGGATTGGAGCGCGTGAGGCTTGGGTTTTTGGCCATCAGCTCCCGGGCCCTCCACTGGCCAGTAGAAGGGCTGAGACTCCAGGCCAGCCTTCCCTGACTCCAACCCAGGTCCTACTTGGCTTCTAGAGACTCTGCAAAATGTGGTCAGCCATGATGTGTGTTTTCTAGCGACACCGTCATGGTTCTGGATTTTCCCAAAGCTTTTCCCTACGCACTTTGATCTCCAATTCTAGTTGAGATGGGAGATTGCTAAGGGCACCCTCTTCATGCCCGCTTCTGGTCAGCGGTGCCATGCCGGGGCCCCTGTGTCCTTGAATGTCCACCTTCACCAGTGGCAGCTGCTTCCTGGGGGGTGACTGGGTGCGATTCAGATGCAGCCATGGAGATTCATGCCCCAGGTTCCAGAGGAAGGAGCTTCTGGAATAAAACCTGGTAGAGCTGGATGGTTTGAGCCCTTAGATCTGCTGGGGTCTGTCACTCTGTTTTGGGATCCTTTGCACTGTTTTTTGTCTGAATTCTTCCCCTACCCACTTGAACTTGGTCTGAATTCCTCTGTGAGAAGGCCTCTGTCTTCGGGCCCTTCTCTGCAGTGGCAGTCAGCCCCTCTGTTTGTCTCTTGACTCTGTTGGTTTTGTTTGGTTTTGTTTTTGAGACAAGGTCTCACTCTGTCACCCAAGCTGGTATGGAGTGGCACGATCAGGGCTCACTGCAGCCTTGACTTCCTGGGCTCAGGTGATCCTCTCACCTCAGCCTCCCAAGTAGCTGGGACAGCACGTGCACACCACCATGTCTGGCTAATTTTTTGTATTTTCATTTTTTGTAGAGACAGAGTTTTGCCACATTGCCCAAGCTCATCTCAAACTCCTGAGCTCAAGTGACTGGCCCACTTCAGCCTCCCAAAGTGCTAGGATTGCAGGCGTGAGCCTGACTCTGCTGTTCTTCTGTTCAGTACTTAGAAACTGAGTCCAGTGTAGAATGGTATTGAAGCACTCGCACGGTGGCCTCTGCCCAGCGGTCTCCCGGTGTCTGTGGGCCTGGCTTTCTTTACCATCTTCTCTGTCATGGCGCAGGGAGACCTGCGCCTCCTCACTGCGTCTGTCCCTGTTAGGGGAGGAGCCTGAGGGCCCCTTGGTCAGAAGACTGCGATGGATGCCGGGTTGTCCTCTGGGCAGCAGTGTCATGGGAGCATGATAGGAAGGAAGGAGGTGATCGGGGCTGGACAAAGGTCTTGGGACATCCCTCAGCATTGGTGTCCTGCTGCATTCAGGAAACTATTACTCCCCCTAAGGATGTTCACCTGGCATTTGTCACATCAGTTGACTGGCAGGTTCACTTCCTGGGAAGCCAACTTCCCCAGAGGGCAGGTGAGTTCTGGAGGGTTCACCTTGCTGGGGGGGAAGCATTTTCCTACAAAGAAATGCAGAAGCAGTTAGAATGAGCTGCACAAATTCAGTGGGAAATATTTTGTGAAATGGGAAGGAAAGTGCCAGAGAAGCCTGTGTCTGCTGGAGAGTGGCTGCTGTGGGCCGGGCAGGGCCCACTCCCCACGCACACGCTGTGTGCTGAGGAAGCGGTGGTTCTTGTGTGAGGATTCCCTGGTCAGGGCTCCCAGTGCGGAGAACTCACAGTCAACGGAGGCGACGTGGGAAAACACCCTGGGTGGGGCCAGGCAGGTCACACCCCTGCTGTCCCACTGGGCCAGTGCGTCTTCCTCTTGGTGTCCTGGGGGGCGTCCTCAGCCCAGCCCCACACCTGTCCTAGCAGGGCCCCTCGCGCCCCAGCATCCGACTCCTACACAGCCAGGGGCTGGACCTGCTGCTTCCCAGGGTCCTTTCTGCTCAAGCAGTAGGGGCTTTTACGTCCTGCATTACCCAGACACGGTGACCGCTTCCCCCTGAGCAAAGGAACCCCGGGTCCCACAGACCAAGGACAGAAGACACCACGTGCTGCTCATGCAGATTTCCATAAACCGTTTGAGAAATGCCTGCTCCACACAGCGACAGTGAGGGTATCTGGGCTTCTGCAGGGACCACGCCACTGTCCTCAGCGTGGGCTCCTCTAATTCTTCCCGTCACGCAGCGGCGAAAGCTGAGGCCCCGGGACCTCCCGTGTCCCCCAGTCGGAGCGCTCGCGTCCTCCCTGTGCCTCTCCCACCCACCCCTCTGGAGCCGTCACACTCACGTCTGTCTCTGTTGCGTTCCAGGAGTAAGGAGCCCCTGCAGGACAACGTCATCGCCACCTACGAGGAGCATGAGGACAGCGTCTATGCCGTGGATTGGTCCTCGGCCGACCCGTGGCTGTTTGCTTCCCTGAGCTATGACGGGAGGCTGGTCATCAACAGGGTCCCCAGGGCCCTGAAGTACCACATCCTGCTGTAACTCGAGGCTCTGGGTAATCCAGGTTCCACTGGGTGGTTATCCTGGTGGCAGATTCTCACACAGTCGCAGCTCTTCGGAGGTGATTGGTCACCCAAGAGCCGTGTGGCCCCCCTCTAGCCGCAGCGTTGATGAATGGGGTGGAGGGGCTGCTGTCCATGGCACAGGCCCTGTCAGCAGAGGCGGAGCCCCATGTTGTTATGTGAGTAACATGTTTTCTGTTTTAGGGGTGTTGGGAGATTTACTTTTTAAAAAAGTCTGTTCCTGTAAGAGTAATTCTTCTTTCTCTTGAGAGTAAAACATGAAATAAAACAAGTCCACGCTGCACGGATGCCCGGCTCGTTCTTTCGGGAGCTCTGCCTTGTGACAGCATCTCCTGGGTCTTGGTCCATATTCTCTTTCCTGACCCAGGAAGATGCAGATTGTCAGAGGTGCGCTCTCCACGTCACCCTAGCACGGAACTCCTAGGGTGGTGCTGGCTGCAGCAGTGGTGGGCACCCGGTGCGTATCCTGGGCTGAGCTGGTGAGATGCGTTTCCCCTGCTGTAGACGCAGGCTCTGCCCTGCCTGGGCCTCCCTGGCCTCCCCTGGTCTCTGAGCCCATCCTGCGCTGTGTCCTGCCCACCTTGGCTGGTGGCCTTGGAGGTGCTGTCCTCCCTCACCGTGGAGCTTGGGATTGGGCTCCCGTGTCTCAGTTTTTGGGGACCCCATGCTCACAGGCTCCTACACTCATCGGCACCCCTCCCCAGGAATCCCCAAACACTGACATGGCAGCCTCTGTCCGTGTTCCCTCGGGTGCGTGGGGTCTGTTCTGTGCATCGGGTGCGTGTTCCCACTGGAGATGCCACCCAGGCCCTGGACGCTGGGCTCCACCTCCCTTAGGACTCCACCTGGCCAGGTGTCCCTGCGGGGGCCACATCTGCACTCTGCTGCCCTGATCACCTCATCTGTAATGATGGGAGGAGCGGGCTGAGCGCACAGGCCCCAGTCAGCTCTGGGGTTTGATGATCCTGGGACAGGTCTCACCTGACCTGCAATAAGGAATCGTTCCTGCTGCAGCACCCCCTCTGCCAGCGTGTGCTTTGCTGCTAAGGACACTGTGCACCTAGAGAGGGCCGCATCCCCGATTTTCTTTTCATAGATGAGAGTTCACAGGAAGTGGAGGCCATAGGGGAGGGGAGAAAAGGTGAGGTCCTGCAGGAGGGGTGGACAGGTGTGGAGGGGGGGTCCATAGATGGGGGCTGTAGGGAGGGGTGTACAGGTGAGTGGGGCCGTGGGGAGGGGTGCACAGGTTGGGGGTCCGTGGGTAGGGGTGTGCAAGTGGGTGGGGCTCTATGGAGGGGCATGCAGGTGAGGGGGCTGTGGGGAGGGGCGCACAGGTGGGTGGGGCTGTGGGGAGGGGTACGCAGGTGGGGAGTGGGGGTGGGCAGGAACAGTCAGGTGTGTTGCAGAGCCTCCAGCATTTCTGCACGTGTTGGGCATGCCTGGCATACTAATGGCAGTCCTCCCTTCAGTTGCTGTCAATTGAAAGAAAACATCTTTAATAAACATAAATTGAGTGCTTACTGTGTAGCCCCCACTTCTAGATGCTGCAGTTGCTGCAGCCACAGCGGTGATTAGGGCAAGTCTCAGCTTCCCTGGAGTGAGTGCTCCTGTGGGCCATCAGGTGACGTGGCGACAGAGGCCAGGAAGTGCTGTGGGAGCACTTCTGAGCTCTCTGAGAAGGCGATGTGTGAGCCAAGACCCAGGGTTGGAGCAGGGTGGCCCTGGGTGTGTGGATCAGGTAGGGAGGCGCCGGGCTGGCGTGGGAAGGAGGCAGGAGGCCCAGCTGTGGGGAACTGGAGGCCCTGCCGTTTTGAGATGGAAGCAACTGAGCAGGTGGACTCATGCATGGATGGTTTACTGCTTCTGACTGGTTCTGTTTATTTTTCTGTTCAGTTCTCTGTACCATGGTCAGGGCACAGAACAGTTCACCCCTAGAACTCCCTGCTGCCCCTTGTGGTCCCCCCTCCCCCAGCGCCAGGCCTGACCACCGGGGTCTGTTGCCATGGCAGTCGTTTGGTCTGAAGTCATGAGCAGGAGATGGGCAGCTTGCAGGCCGCGCAGTGCCTCCGAGACGCTCCTTCCTTGTGTGTTAGCGCCCGCTGTGGGGTTGCCCGGCTGCCATCTGCTCAGCACTGGAGGGCGCTTGTGTTGCCTCCAGGGCTCAGCGATGATGCCTGGGTGGAAGAACCTGTGCTCAGGTGTTTGTGTAAACGTAAGTTTTACTTTCTGGGGCTGGTGTGGGCAAACAGCCCCAGTCACGTCCATCCACGCCCACTTCTGCACACTCATGGCATGCGTCTGGCGGGACAACGACAGAGAGGAGGGCGGCGACTGTGGCCTTCAAAGTCTAAAATGTCCACTTTCAGATCTTTTCTAGAAAAGGCTTGCTGACCCTGCCTCAGGGTAAAGGCATGAGTGCCAACTGGTGCGGTGAGTGTGTTAGTTTAACTCATGAGAAGCCAGCCACCCGGGTGTGCGGTGGCCACACCGTTTCACACGCAAACAACACATGCATGCAGGCAGCACTGAGTGACCCACCCGCTCTGACCCTCCACAGCTGGGGGTCTTGCCTTCTCTCAGATGGGCGGTCACGGCTGTGTGCTGTGTGGACCTCACTTTCCTAACGGCTGATGGAGCTGAGCTGTATGACCTCTTTGATGAAGCTGATTTTTTACATGAAGTTGATTGTTTATTAGTTATGTATTTAATTACTATTAATTTTGAGAGTTCTTTGTATATTTGGCATGTAGGTCCTTTGTCAGCTACATGATTTGCAAATATCTTCTCCCTGGCTTTTAATCTCATCTTTTCATTCTCTGAACAGCATCTTTTACTGAATTTCTATGAAGTTCAGCTCAACGCATCCTGTTTTTTTCTTTATGATTCGAAATTTTGGTGTCATATCTAAGAGCGCTGTCCAACCCCAAGCCACTCAGATTTTCTCCAATGTTTTCTTCTAAAAATTTTACATTTTTCATTTGGACCTGTGGCTCTTTCAGGGTTAATTTTTTAAAATAAGGTGTGAGATTCAGGTTGCTGTTTCTTTCTTTTCATATAGATATCCAAGTATTTCCGTGTCACTTGTTGAAAAGACTGTCATTCCTCCATCAAATTCCTTTTCCTACTTTGTCAGAAATCAGTTGGCCCCGATACAGTTTGGCTGTGTCCCCACCCAAATCTCATCTTGAATCGTAACTCCTACAATTCCTTCATGCCATGGGAGGAGCCCAGTGGGAGGTGATTGAATTATGGGGGTGGGTCTTTTCTGCGCTGTTCTTGTGACAGTGAATGAGTCTGATGGTTTGATATGGGGAAACCCGTTTCGCTTGATCCTCATTCTCTCTCTTGCTGCTGTACCGGCTGGGGCAGCCCTCCAGGAGCCACGTGCGCCATCGGCTGGTTTTATACCTTCATTCAGTGAGGGGCGAGGTGGAGAGGGCTTGCCTTGTCCCGCCGGGGACCAGAACTCGCTGCGGTCACAGTCTAGAAGGTGCTGCTGCATTGAGGGTCAACCTAGCATGGAATTGTCAGACATGCTGGTAACGGAGACCATCTCAGAGATGGCAGAGAGGCCGAGAGGCAGCAGAGCCTCTCAGAGGTGATTTCTGGATGTATTTTACAGGAGGAGCCATAGGATTCACAAATGAGAATTCAGTGTGAGGCAAAGAGCAGGATCAGGGGTGATGGTGACCCAAGTTGTCCAGCCTGCGTGGCTCGATGGCTTGCTGACACAGGACAGGCAGGTGGAGGTGGGTGTGGGTAGCGGGGACAAGCTTGGTTGGGGCTGTTTGAGACACTGAGTGAATATTCAAGCAGCGATGTAGAGTATATTGTGGGTGATACTAGGTCAGGGGAGAGGCCCAGGCCAAAGGCGTGAGCTGCAGTCTTGTTCATCACACAGGTGGCCTCCAACACAGGGTCCCCAGGAGACCACAGGAAAGTCTCGTAGAGAAGACAGCAGGTGAGCCCTGAAGCGAAGAATCTTCAGAGGAGGTAAAAAAAATCTGGGGGTGGGAGGGCACAGGGCATGGGGTATCCAGGAGCCAAGCAAAGTGCGAGTGTCTTGGAGAAGGATTGAGGCACTCAGTGCTGCGGACGGCGCGTCAGATGTTGGGGAGAATGAGCTGGAGACAGACATGGGCATGGAGGCGTGGATGGCCCTGGGGAGGCACCCAGGCAGCCTGTGGATGGCAGGAGCAGCTCAGGACGAGAGCGACGGGACGATGGGAGCTGGAGGGGCTGTGTAAAGGAAATACAGCAGGAGGAGTCGCCCCCCAGGCCTGTGGCCACAAGAGGATTTCTCTCTCTTTCTCTTTTTTTCTAATTGAGATGGAGTCTTGCTCTGTTGCTCAGGCTGGAGTACAGTGGTGCAATCTTGGCTCACTGCAACCTCCGCCTCCTGGGTGTAAGTGATTCTCCTGCCTCAGCCTACTGAGTAGCTGGGATTATAGGCATGTGCCACCATGCCCGGCCAAAACTGGATATTTTAAGATATCCTGCCCTTGTGCAGATACCTAGCTCAGGAAAAAGGATTTGGCTATAACAGCTAACCTAGGAATTTAGGATTGTATGTGATGTTGCTTAGTCAGTAGTGGCTAAAAAGTTAAGATGATTGGTTAAGTCCGTAATTCAGACAACCTTTTGGGGTTATCCTCTAAACAGACTTGATCACCCACTCCTGCCATCAGGATCCTTGAATAGTTGAATGGAAATGGTCTCCAATGGAGGTACTATAGATAGGTGGGAAGCTTAGAACAATGACTCTGTTACAATATCGTTCTTTTTTTCTCTTTAAGACCCCACCAACAACTGAACGCTTTGGTCAGGCTGCTACAATGGAAGGAATTGGGGCAATTGGTGGAACTCCTCCTGCATTCAACCGTGCAGCTCCTGGAGCTGAATTCGCTCCAAACAAACGTCGCCGATACTAATAAAGTTGCAGTGTCTAGTCTCTCAAAACCCTTAAAAGAAGGACCCTTTTTGGACTAGCCAGAATTCTACCCTGGAAAAGTGTTAGGGATTCCTTCCAATAGTTAGATCTACCCTACCTGTACTATAGGGAGTATGCTGGGGCAGAGGGCAAGGGAGGGGTGGTATAAACAAATCGTGTGGAATAATGTTTAATCAATTCTGTGTGGTGCATTCCTGAAGTCTCAAATGTGATTGTTGAGCGCCTGGGGAAATCATGGCAAAGTGGATCCAGTTAGAGCCCATTAATCTTGATCATTCCGGGGTTTTTGTTTTCTGTTTTTGTTTTTTCCATCTTGTTTCATTTGCTTGCTTCCCGCCCACCCAGAGACAGAGTCTCTCTGTCACCGAGGCTGGAGTGCAGTGGTGCAATCTTGGCTCACTGCAACCTCCGCCTCCCGAGTTCAAGTTTGTCCAGGCTGGTCTTGAATTCGTGACCTCATGATACACCTTCCTCAGTCGCCCAAAGTGTTGGGATTACAGGCACGAGCTACTGTGCCCAGCCTCATTTGCTTTCTTATCCTTAACACTCCCACAGCCCCAGAGAAACTGCCACATACACCACAAAAACCAAACATCCCCCAATGACCTTAGCCCCATAGCTCCATTCACTCCCAGGTGAGAATTCAGGCAGTCCACAAAGGTCACAGGCAGCGAACATACGGTTGAGTTATATCCCATATATTACTCCTTCATGTCCTAAAGAAGACATTTTCTCTTAGAGATTTTCATTTTAGTGTATCTTTAAAAAAAAAAAATCTTGTGTTAACTTGCCTCCAATCTTTTTCTTGGGTAAGGATGCCCAGGAATGACCCTTTTGTGTCTATGATGTAACTGTTCACAGCTTTTCTTGATAGGCCTAGTACAATCTTGGGAACAGGGTTGCTGTATGCTGAAAGTCTGACAGTAGCTCTTAGACTCGCCTATCTTAAGTAGTCACGCTGTGCATTTTTTTCATTGGTGTACCGTGTTTGATTTGTCTGATAAATTTGGAGTTTTTCTGAGAAATGGAGCAGTAATGCAGCATCAACTTATTAAAATACATTTTAAGCCTTTTAATTTTCTGTGCTGTTTTTGAAGGGGAAGGGAGGGAGGGGAATTACCTTAGGTGATGAACAGTAGACTCTAAGGGGAATCCTTTATGACTGATTACAATATTAATCTAGACAAACATGGGGAAGAGGTGGGGATGAGATGCGTTGAATGACTGAAGTGGTTGGCAGGGAATAGTGCTGTTGACACTACATGGAAGTAATGATAGAGGAAAGTTGCCCCTTTGAAGAAAATGGGTTCAACTCTCATTGAGCAGGGGGTGGGAGAGGTCTCCAAATTGGTATTTGTTTATGAGCAGCTGCTGCTATGTCCAAGGCTTGGAATTGGCGTGGTGAATCTAAAACTGTCTCAGTAGTGGTGAGCTGACCTCACCCAACT
Organism: Cacajao melanocephalus; assembly: GCA_963573385.1. Classification (NCBI taxonomy): domain Eukaryota; kingdom Metazoa; phylum Chordata; class Mammalia; order Primates; family Pitheciidae; genus Cacajao; species Cacajao melanocephalus. The sequence goes on from CAUYLG010020628.1 coordinate 18,381, forward strand.
TGCAAGCCCTACTCTGTCTGATCCTTTTTTCCTGAGCCTCAGAGCTAAAATGCTCCTGAGCTCTTTCCTATTGGCTGGGAAGACCAATTGAAGTTCCCTTGCCCATGTTAGGAGGTGTACGCCTCCTGAACTAAAGATAGAAACAGCTGGCCCTTCAGGCAGCTAAAAGCCTCCAGACTAAGAGGTGTTCCCCACTCGGCAGCCAGACTCCTTGAAATACCCTTTCAGTAATCCTACCAACGCTTCCATGTCTCTACTCTGCCGTAACAAAGGCTGTGGGCAGCACTTTGACCCTAATACCAACCTTCCTGGTGAGTAATAATCCTGACCTGGCCAGGGACTCTGTGGCTATTGGGGAGTGGTCGACTGGGGGGCAGTATGTTTGAGGAGCGGGGAAAGAAACTACTTGCCTTAGTTTAATTGGTCTGAGTGGTCTTCAGCCTTTGCTGTTTTTTTTTTTTTCACATTATATGGAAAGAAACCATAAACCGTAAACCCAGGGAAGAGGTGAGAAATGATACTTTGTACAGTTATCTTCCCTTCCTTGATAACTTGTACTGATGTCCACAGATTCCTGTTGCCATCACCCTGGGGTCCCAATCTTCCACGATGCACTTAAGGTGAGGAATAGGTGACGGGGGTTAGCAAGAGCATTTCCCGAAGAGATACCTAGGAAGCTAAGCTGATCTGGGTCTCTCGTTATCAGGGTTGGTCCTGCTGCCGAAAGCGAACTGTAGATTTCTCTGAGTTCTTAAACATCAAGGTAAATTATTTATGTACTTGGATTCTGCCCCCAGTAGAAGGATTCTATTCCTAATACTTATTTCCTTGTCTATACTAGGGCTGTACTATGGGACCACACTGTGCTGAGAAGCTTCCTGAGGCCCCTCAACCTGAAGGCCCTGCTACAAGCAGTTCATTTCAGGAGCAAAAACCTCTGAATGTGATTCCAAAGTCAGCAGAGACCTTGCGCCGGGAGAGGCCCAAGTAAAGAGGAGGAGGCCCCTGGACTTTTCCTATTTTCATGCAGCTTCCTAGGAGTGATTAATGGGTCATTGGGTCATTGAGGACTGGGAACTAGAGACTAGGGGTGTGAGGAGGGCCAGTTGTCAGGGTTTGGATGGCGTATATCCTGTGCCTTAGGGGAAATTTGTGTCTGGAAATAATGTCCTTTCCTCTAAGGTGGTATGGGATGATGAGATAGAGATCTGAATCAACAGAGTAGGTAGCCCCTCACAAATACATCCTTAGTGTATAACAAAAGGGATCGTTGAGAATGACTTTTTTCTTTTTCTAGAAAAGAACTTTAAGATAAATCTCATATCAAGAAAAGGATGTATTATTGGCAGCCAGGAGACTGCCGAGAATAAATTTTGTGGGAATAATATGAGCAACTTCTGGAAGTCGTATTAGGTCCACAATTAGATAAAAAGGAAGAGGATATGACTCAGTTCTGCAGATAAGAGTGGTTAGGTTTAGAGCAACTGAGTAGATGGGCAAGAGAAGTGCTGGGGATTTCTCTAGGGTTCAGGTGTTTGGGAGGTCCACAGAGATGAAAATTGGCAATGGGGTTGCTATCCAACCTCTCCAACTCTGCCTCACTTTCATCAGGCTTCTTCAATTCCATTACCATCGGTGGGAGTGTTGGAGCTGGCAATCATAGCTAATGGGTCAGAACTAAATCACCACCCATAATCCTTAGGTCAGAGTTGCCTCTGAAGCTGCTGCCGCTAAATATATCCCAAGCCCTGGAAATGGCATTGGAACAGAAGGAATTAGACCAGGAACCTGGGGCAGGTAGGTGGGTCTTTAGCAGGATCAACTTCATAGACTGGAATTTAGTGGAAGTGGCAATTGAGTCGGGGGATGGATAAGTTCCTGACTCTGTTTCCCTTGCCCAGGACTTGACAGTAATCTGATTCGAACTGGTTCCAGCTGCCAGAACCCAGGATGTGATGCTGTGAGTGAGAGTTTTGAGGGGCTCAAGCACATGGCTGAGAGATGACTGGGTATAAATACAAAGCTAAGTAGGGTATACCTTAGAATGACCTGGTTCTCCTTTATCTTTCTTAGGTTTACCAAGGCCCTGAGAGTGATGCTACTCCATGTACTTACCACCCAGGAGCACCCCAGTTCCATGAGGGGTGAGGGAGGGGACTGGGTGGGCTATGAGACAGATTTATCCTAATATTTGATTGTAAGATGGGATTGGGGGTGGCCGGGTGTGGTGGCTCACGCCTGTAATCCCAGCACTCTGGGAGGCCAAGGCGGGTGGATCACCTGAAGTCGGGAGTTCAAGACCAGCCTGACCAACATGGTAAAACCCCGTCTTAAAAAAAATAAAATAAATAAAAAATAATAATTAAAAAAAGATGGGATTGGGGGTGAGAATTCAGTTGAATTATCTTCCTACTTCAGGATGAAGTCTTGGAGCTGTTGTGGCATCCAGACCCTGGATTTTGGGGCATTCTTGGCACAGCCAGGGTGCAGAGTTGGTAGACATGACTGGGGGAAGCAGGTAAGCCCCAACTTTCCTGAACTCTTGATTAGAACCCAATCTCAGAGGTAAATTCTCCACCCTCTCTGTACCACATGGCCAAGCTCCCTATCTTCTCCCTTTAGTACAGACCAAATAAGATTCTGCTCCTTATCCCTCAACAGCCCAGAGTCTTTGCAATATGAGGTTGTGTTAGTCTTTTTGAGACTCTGTCTCTTCTCCATATGCATCGTGAGAACTCCTGGGGTTAAGAATTTACTCTTACCACCTTCATTTTACATCTTCTCTTTAGCTGCCAGCATCTTGCCGCCATGATTGGCACCAGACAGATTCCTTAGTAGTGGTGACTGTATATGGCCAGATTCCGCTTCCTGCGTTTAACTGGGTGAAGGCCAGTCAAACTGAGGTGAGCAATGATCTGATGTTGGATGGGATAGTGAATTGGGTGATACTGCAATCCCACAGGCAGAGTTGCCATATGCTGTTAACCTGTAGGCGCTATAGTCCGATATAGAAAGGAGAGCTATTAGGTCAGGGCTGTCTGGCTGACCTGTGGATCACACCTCTGACCTGGTTATCTGTTGTAATGACCTGTTCTGACCTTCTGGGTTTGTTACTACCCCTGTAATTCTTTTCTCTCAGCTTCATGTCCACATCGTCTTTGATGGTAACCGTGTGTTCCAAGCACAGATGAAGCTCTGGGGGGTAAGTGAAGACCAGGGGGCACAGGAGGGGGAGGCATATGGGGTGAAAGAGAGGCTAGACTGGAACAGAGGGTGTCTTGAGAGAAGGAGTTGTAGTGGGAAAATAGAGGTTTTCTCTTCATTTGCTTTCATTTTCTCTCTCCTGCTCTTCCCACTTCCCTCTCTTTGCCTCCTTTCTGCCTTCTCCCTTTTCTTCTCTCATTTCTTTCCTCTCCTTCCCTTACTATATTGTCTTTTTCCTCCTTTATCTTTTTTCTTGCCTTATTTATTTATTTATTTATTTATAGAGACGGGGTTTCTCCATGTTGGCCAGGCTGGTCTCAAACTCTGGACCTCAGGTGATCCGCCCGCCTTGGCCTCCCAAAGTGCTGGGATTACAGGCGTGAGCCACCACGCCCAGCATCGCCTTATTTTTTAATTATTATTTTTTAATTGTACTTTAAGTTCTGAGGTACATGTGCAGATCTTGCAGGATTGTTGCATAGGTACACACGTGCCATGGTGGTTTGTTGCCTCCAGCCCTGCGTCACCTACATCAGGCATTTCTCCCAATGTTATCCCTCCTACCCCCCTCCGCTGTCCCTCCCCTAACCCCCCATCCCCCAACAGACCCCACTGTGTGATGCTCCCCTCCCTGTGCCCTTGTGTTCTCATTGTTCAACACCTGCCTATGAGTGAGAACATTTGGTGTTTGGTTTTCTGTTCTTGTGTCAGTTTGCTGAGAATGATGGTTTCCAGATTCATCCATATCCCTACAAAGGACATGAACTCATCCTTTTTTATGGCTGCGTAATATTCCATGGTATATATGTGCCACATTTTCTTTATCTAGTCTATCATTAATTCTCACCTTATTTAAAAAAAAAAATTCTCTCTCATCTGTCACCACTCCACCCTGACCCTTTGATTTCCTCATTCTCTCTTCTGTTTTCCTTTGCTCCTCCTCAGGTCATAAACGTGGAGCAGAGCTCTGTCTCCTTGATGCCATCTCGGGTTGAAATCTCCCTGGTCAAGGCTGACCCAGGATCCTGGGCCCAGCTGGAGCACCCTGATGCACTAGCTAAGAAGGCTAGGGCAGGGGTTGTGTTAGAGATGGATGAGGAAGAATCTGACGATTCAGATGATGATCTGAGCTGGACAGAGGAGGAGGAAGAGGAGGAAGCAATGGGGGAATAGTGACACCAGACAGTTCAATGCCTAGATAGGACCTCAATGATTCCCTTAGAATCTTAGAGACCAGGATATTGTTGGCCATGCGGTATCATTGAGCAGCAGGAGGTTGAAGGAGGGGAGAACAAAACTGTCCAAACCATGCTGTTTTTTCCCTTAAATAAATCTTGTATTCTTCATTTCACATAGTGTCATTCTCTCACCTCACTATCGAAGATTGTATTTATTACCCCCACTGTGTGTTCAATACACATTGTGAAAACAAGCACATGTATGTTCTATCTATTCCTCACGACCACCAGGTATTTACTGAGTACTTCCTATGTGCCCAGTTATGTGTTAGGTGGTTTATAAATATCTGAGAAACAGAGGACTTACTCATTTCTCTCAACAAAGTAATAACCTGGCTGACAAATCAAGGCCAATCTATAGGAAATAATGATAAACATTATCAGATAGTTTAACTGAGTGCTAAATTGTGCAGTGCAGTTTTTAAGAGCTGTAGGAGTTGAAAGAATGGAAAGGTTAATGTGGACAGTAGTAAAAAGGGAAGACTCCGTGGAAGAAGTACATTTTTTTTTTGAGACAAAGTCTTGCTCTGTCACCCAGGCTGGAGTGCAGTGGCACGATCTCAGCTCACTGCAGCCTCCGCCTCCCAGGTTCAAGCAATTATCCTGCCTCAGCTTCCTGAGTAGCTGGGATTACAGGCGCCTGCCACCACGCAGGCTAATTTTTTGTATTTTTAGTAGAGACAGGGTTTCCCCATGTTGGCCAGGCTTGTCTTGAACTCCTGACCTCAGGTGATCTGCCCATCTCAGCCTTCCAAAGTGCTGAGATTACAGGCGTGAACCACTGCACCTGGCCCAGCCAGACTTTTCTGATAGTTGACTGGGTCCCTCGTATTTCAGTCTCTTTATGAGTGATTCCCTTTGGTCAGTAACATTCTATGCGTTTAATAATTTTGCT